>VDFB02240313.1:0-24813 GCA_007258455.2 Sequoia sempervirens
ATCAGTGATCAGCATTGCAATTCATCAGTCTATTCCGGAACCCGTAGACTGGAATGAGGTGAAATTAGGGTTTCGTGGCTTGGAGTTTTGTGGCATTTCATGTTATTTACTATTTATAGTAAATGCTAGTTGTGGCAGTTGCAGTTGTCTATTCTTAGTCCTTTGCAGTTGGAGCAGTTATTGTTATTATGGTTTGGTCTTCAAAAAACTTTAATTGGTGAAAAATATTTAATTGAAGGCATTATGTTTTAATTCACTGTTGACACCCCCCTTGGCCTAAGGAGATAACTTAAGTTGTTTTTAAAGTGGGGCCATGAAGGGTACGCCTTCATTATAAGATTATTTAATCTTTATTCAAATATTACTTCAGCTTGTATTTGGACGCCACTTTTATAAATGTTACTTTTTTGAATAAAGTGAATTTCTCATGAGGCCTTTGGGACGCCACTTTGAGAAGTTGAATGGTTTTTGGAATTCAAAGGGACTCCTGTGTCTTTTGATCTGCTTCTCAGGCAATTGAAGAGTTTTGGTGAGCTCTTATTTATTGAAGGCTTTTGCTCCAGCATTTCATCCATGAAAATTATGCTAAAGTTATGCTGTCGAAATGACAATTGACATATTGCTTCGAGGAAGTCTACCTCCTAGCCTTTCATCCAATTTCGTGTTTGCAATATAACACCTAGTTGGCTACATTGCTGCTTCTCAACATCAGACTAGCAGATTGAGCATCAAAGATTGAAGATTTTGGAGTTTTTTCACAGTTCTGGTTTCCTGGTTTTTACACAGCTGAAGCTGATTTTTGCTCATATCAATCTGAGTGATTTTATTTTCATTCTGGGTATTTTGGCAATCAATTTGTTGACTCAAGGCGCCATCTTTCACCAAGAATTGGAATTTAATTCCAAGTATTCATTTTTATCTTGCAAAGTCGATTTTTCAAGGAGGCCGTACATTTCAGTTTGCATTGGGAATTGTGCCAGAAAATAAAGAACGTGATTTGCTGCTGTTTCTTCCTCCTGGTTTGGTCGCCTACCTTCTGAGAGACCTTTGCAACTGATTTCAGTCAATTCGGAGGTGAAATGAGTGAGTTATGAGTATTTTACTGTTTTCCAGTTTGCTGTTATAAATTTCCAGAACTCAGGATTTTACATCAGATTTATCAGTTTCCAGTTTTAATCATTTTTCAGTCATTGGAAAGCAAAGAACATTGTTAGAATTCATTCTTATCTCCTTATTCTCATTTCTCTATCATTGTAATTCATGTATTTGCAGTCATTTTGAATTGTAAGGTTCTGATTAGTAGTACTAATCTAACCCATTATTATTGCTGCAACTATTTGATTAAATTCTCATTAAAAGTCCCCTGGATGGTTTACCGCCAGTGTGGTTAAATTGATTGTAACTCTTGTACCCACTCAAGTGGTGAATCCCCACAGTTCTGTGGATGCCCGCCGCAGCGGATGAATTGTTTCTAGTGTAATCTTTTCCCCCCACTGTTTGGTGGTAGCGTGGAATTGCTTTTCATGGCTGGTTATCCGCCTATCTGTTTATAATTTCAACTTTCTTCACTCCGTCATATGTTAGCACCTCGCCCTTAGTGGGATCTTGAGTGCACATTCTTGACGTTGAGTAGTTATTCAATTCAAGTTCAGTTTTCAGTTTGATGCTAACGCTAATCCAGTCAACTAGTGTTGGTTTGTGTTATGATAATTCAAGAAAAATTGGTTAGCATATTTCAGTCAAACACTATTTTTCAGTATTTGGCAGGACCCGTCTGCAAATTACCAATCAGCGCATCAAATTTGTGGATGATGGAAAATAACGGAGATGTGATTTTATTAATAATTAATATTTTGACTTTATATTATAAAGTCACTTTATTAATGTATTTAAATATTATGATAATGGCGTATTATAAAGTATTTTAATACTTTATAATAAAGTGGCATAATTAATATAATGAATAAGTATTTATTCATTAATGATGGGGGCGCCAATTATTAAGGATTTTTCCTAAGTCCAAACAGGCGAATTTAATCATTTATTTAAATGATTATTAAAAAGAGGGTTTGGTCGAATTTCTCAAGAGGGGTATATATTGACTGCCAAGACAAATCGAACTCTTAGGTGATGATTATTCAATTTGTCTTCTTTTTGCTTTGAGCATTGAAGTTTGCAAAACCTAGGGTTTCAGCAGACGTTTGATTTTGAAGAATGATACCTCTTCAAGATCTGGCATACTGAGACTGTGAAATACCAGTTGAAGCTTGTCGCACTCGGTGACTTCATACAGAGGTTGCAGTTGAGCTTTATTGATCGATTCAGGAAGATTCTATCAGAGGTTATTCATCAGTTATTGGTGGCGCATCATTTGAGATTATTACACAGAGATCTGGCACTTCCTTATTAAATCCGTACCATATTGAATGCTGCTGGTTGGCCGTACTTTCTTGTACCAGCTAGGGCCGTACTTCTTCATCTGGAGGATACGCCTTCATCTTTGGCCTTCTGCCTGCTGTAGTATGGGCGCCTAAGTATTCTGAAGCTTTGGGGGTGGGATTTGGAGTTTGGTGATTGCTTTTTGACTTGGGCCGTACATTTCTTATCTATTCTCTGGTGGCTGCAAGAAAATCAGGTTCCATTGAAATAAAGTCGTATTTCCTTCATATGTTCAATTTTATATATTGTATGTGCTCTGGAAACTTAATAAATATATGCGCCTACATCTTCTGAGCATTATCAAAGCATATTTACTGTCTTTTGATTTATTATGAATTTTTAAAGCATTTTTAGAGCAAAATCGCAGCTTCTTGTTTATTGTCAAAAAACCTCAAAAACACAAAAAAATACAAAACGATCAAAAATCAGAATTTGCAGTTAGGGTTTTGGGTTGAGAGACACCTGGTCTCTTACACCTTTTCACAAGGATGTTCCATGAACTTGTGCTGGAACAAAACGAGCATTGAGGGTTGCATAGCCCAATTCAGAAGCATCCAATCAGCCTGATCTACTTTGGACAAATATGTGTCTATTTCCTCCAGCTTAGAGAGAACATCATTGGTAGATTTCATGAACTTCAATTGTAATCCAATTACATAAAGCCAATTCCCTACTTCCTTTTCTTTTTGCAAGTCCCTTAGCTGTTTACCATTGAATGTATCATTGAATTCCTTTGAGAAAAGGTCACTTTTCAGATTTGCCATTGTCTTCATTTTATCTACTGCAAAGTCCCTTGCAAAACTGCTCTAAATTTTTAGTTTGCTCACTCAGAAATTTCGTCAAACAGTTTGCTGACGAGCTCTTTATTGCTGGTAAATGTTTCAGATCTGTTTGTTTCACTTTGAAAAGTTGTTTCATGCCAGTAAAGACTTACAAGATGTGGCAAATGATTGAAAATGCAATATAAAGCAACTTTCTGACTTTTCAAGAATGATAGATGACTATAAATGATACCTACAGCTTATTGACAAGAGGTCAAACACTTAGCAAGCAATGCAATTATCTATGCATATATGAAATATTCCGAGCCAAATTTTTTCAACTTTTTCAATTGCAAGTTACAAACCAATGCACCCGTTAAGGTTAGCAGTTAAACCAAAACGATACACGAAACAACTCTAACCAGAATGTACACCAGGATCCCGATGAGGGCAAGGTGTGAGCATTGGTCAGAGGATCTAAATGCAGAATAGACTGGAAGGAACTCTAACCAAGAATGGCGCCGATGATGGCGAGCATATGGTCAGAGGATCTTCTACACTACAAATACTGAAAGGGAACTCAACACCAAAGTATGTGCTACCCAATCCAGTATGGAGTTGAGGCGACCATATGGCGGAGTGCTAAGAATTACAATGCTTGAAAAGAAATAAACTATAATGCTAAAAGTACTCGACACCCAGAATGTGCTTTCCAACCCAGAGTGGGAAAGGAGCTACCATAGGGCGGAGATGTAAGATATTACAAAACAACTTCAGAATGTAAAGTGAGCATTACAAATCAGAATTGAACAAGATTGAGAATTACTGCCAGTACTACTGTCAGTTTACAAAATGAAGATCATTCGCCTGTCAAGAGCATAGGAATATGAAAGATTAGCATTACAATATATAAAGAACTCTCCCTGGCTTGATTAAAGATGCCAAACCAATAACTTCTCTCAAGGACCAAAATGATAATTCTGATTTTCACAGATCTGCACTTAAAATCAAAAACCAGCAACTCATACTTCAATGATTAACTCATAACTCTTTCCTTTCTCACTCAAATGGCATGATCTCAAATGCAAAACACTCCTAGAATGAATGCACCCAATATGACAGCAAGAAACAGACCTAAAATGCTGACATTAATTTCTTGCACAAATCCCAAGACAAGCTGAAATGTACGGCCCAGCAAGAAGGGCGATTTTACTTTAAAAATTACAGCCTTCAAAATAAAATCTATAACCTGGAGAAAAGAGTCGCCCCTTACAAACAGAGAGAATAAGACAGTACCCAGAATGATCTTTTTTGTATTTTCTGATATACGAATAAAAATGACAATCTACTGAATGAAATGCAACCTCCAGAAATATCACTAATATGCAAATAAGCTGATCTACAAACCACACAATGACTACAATGCACAAATCCCAATGCAAATCTCACAAACTATACTAACTCACCACTAGTCGCTATCTTTCAAGCGAGAAGCAATGCCAAGCTAGGAGGCGTACATTCCTCGAAGCAATCCCAGAGCCAAACCGGCACATAACATTCTGTAGACGAAAAGATAATCTGAATGAGAACCAAAGGCTTCCTTTTATAATTTTCGGTTGACTCTTCTCGAAACCCTAATCTTCCTTTTTGAGTCAAACCCTAATTCTTCCACAGGTGGCGTCCCACTTTTCCAAGCAAAACTTTGTCTTTTAATATCACTTTAATTCTTCCTTGAAATTGGCGTCCACTTAAAGCTTGGATTAAACTTCTTTATAAAAGATATAATTAATTTCCTTTAATGAAGCGCCACCCTTAAAGAACATCTTTTAAAAAGACTTAAAGTGAAGAAGCTAGGCCAAGGGGGTCAACGTTAAAATATAACATTAAAACATGACTTTAATTAAATAGCTCGACTTATCTCTCCAATTGTGCCCCGAAGCCATAAATGAGCAAGCCAACTGATCAGTCTAAAGTAGAAAGTCAACCATGCCAAACCAACAAGAAAACAGAAATAGAATTTACTAAAAATAGTAAATTCTAGAAAGTGCTCAGAATGCCAAGAGAAACATATCACTGCGAAGCCCACAGAAAACCCAGAAGGAATCCGCAGTTCAATCACCAATACACGAGCAATCGCAACCTCCACACAAGAAACCCTAATCAAACCGTCCGAGTAGCCTACGGGTCTCCAGAATAGGCCAACGGTCATCTGCGAAGATCATGCTTGAGAAGGGGACATTACAATATGTTTGCTTACATCAAGTAGAAATCTTAGTAAACCAATGTGTTGCAATGACTCCTCCTATTGCAGTCCTGAAAACTGATTACAATAATTGGCAATGGTTTACAAGTTCCAATTCAATGCAACCTTCAGCTACACTAATCATGAAATACCAGACTGCTATATTTCAAAGACTCTACCAATGCAATTCTTAAAGGATAATATGTAGATCTACCAAAGCGTCCACTTCTATAGACCAAAAACCCCTGCCCACAACGACTTCATGACAGCAATTATATTTATCTAAAATGCAATATGAAAGTAAGTGCACACAATTGGAGAAGAACCTGATGGACACTTATTTCAGATGCCACTATTTCCTTCCCAAGACACCACAGCCAGCAAGAATTTGTCTCTTTTCAAGATGCGGCCAAAAGTTCAGAATCCTCCAAAATGTCTTTTTCCTGTTACCAAGAGTCGCGCCTGGAAATGACCAGCGATGAAAGATGGATCTCTAGCTGCCACATAAATGTATCTGACTCTTCAAGCTATGTCTTGTTCTTCCAGACAATACAAAGTGCCTCCAACGTGTCAGCCAAAGCCCGCAGGAAGATTATTAGAGTGGCGTCAAACTTTGAAGAGGCCCAATAATTACCTTTGGAGAGATATAATGAAGGACGTCTCCTTTTAAAGTCATCCAGCAACAATTTTAGATGCCACATCTTCAGAAGATTGTCTTATTCAAGCAGGCTCTGACTATGGGCAAGATATCAATCATTTAATTTTAACCTTCCAAGCTAGCACCTCCCGATAGGTGAAACTGTTCGATTCCTTCCAAATAGTAATTTTTGTCTTATATGCAAGTGCGCCAGTTCTTAACTATGTGATCTCAGGCTTAAATCTGAAGCGTCTCTCCCTTATTTTTGACTTCTAGCGCTGGCTTATCTCTTCTAACTCTGACAATTTCAAAATAAAATATTGGTTGCTTAACAAAATGCGACTATAGCAAGCAGGTCCCGATATTAATTTCCTATAAGAAGTGCCTACTCCACTTTGTCTGTAGTGACTGCTTGCCACATCAAATTCAATTTGTCTTCATCGATTTGTCCCATGTATTGTTGGCGCTAACTCTACAAACTTGTTTCATCATTGTCTGTGTCAGAATTGACTAGAATGATAATCATGGAACCAATACAACAGTCAGAAGTTGGAAACCCCACCAATATTAAATTATGTAGATGCTATTACGGAAGGATCCCACTTCACAATTTCAAACGGCAGCACAGCCAGAGAACCAGAATAACAATAAATTATTATTGAATTCTGAAATCCTTTATAAAACAATACTCTAATTTTTGAAACCCTAATAGTCTGAAAATTTTCTTCCTGCTCATGAAATTTTAATTTCCCACACAAGATGGCAGGAAACCGCTCTAATACCACTGAAACATCCCCTGTGGATGTTTGCCCAATTTTTTTTTACCCCAAATTTACACAGAAGATTTAACAAATAATTTGCATGCAAAACAAATTTCAATCAATCCAATAACTTGCAACAATTTTCAATGTAAATCATATAACTATTAGTTTAGAAATAAGATCTGAAATTGCATATGATTATTGCCTTCAAAATCAACAATAGAATAATAACAGAAGTATCCAATCGTAGCCATAGAACTTACAGTCGGATTGGATAATCAGAAGTTTGAATCTGAAGCACAAAGTGAGATATCTGAATAATACCTCCAACAGACAATGGGTTTTCGTCCACTACCTCCAAGCTCGAGGGTTTCCGTCCTCAAACCTGCTGAAAGCCAAAGCTTCCCAGAATTCTCCCAGAGAATATAATAACCAAGCATAAACCGAGCATCCCTATAAATGAGCCTTGTAGATCCTTTTATATGTTTCCTGGGAGAGCTCACACACTTTTCCAGCCAATGTGGGATAAAGATATATTTCCCACTTTACTTTTATTTTAGTGACTTTAAGATATACTGTTTTATTTGAGTCGCTTTATAAAATTAAAGTGACTTTATTATTATAAAGTTACATTATAACTTTATAATAACATTTAAATATTTAAATAATTCCTTAGTCACTTTAAACTAAATAACTCTTGGAATAATTGTTCGTTTAATGAGTCGTCTAAAGCAAGAGTTAACTCTGTCAGTTCCCCATGTGACCAAGTGTCAGTCTAAAAATAGTGATCCTGCAAAGTAACTTGCTATAAATAGTAAGTACTCCAAAATGAGCTAAATAATCATCCGAAAAGCCTAGAACCGGAAACCGAAATTGAATTGACGGAAAATATTATCACCAACATTGTCCAACTACCACCAAGACCCTCTTACCAGACATATTAGCCTACGAGGGCCAGGAATAGGCTAAATCCATCGAAATCAACAATGGCTAAAATGGGGACATTACAGCAGTTTACAATAAGGAAGGATCAAACTAGATTGTGACGCCTTCATTCATACTATCTGAGCATTCAATAAGCTGGTCGTACATTCTTCTTTGTTGGTCGTACTTCATCCTTGGGAGGCATGTTGCTTCTAGCTGGGCGTGTGATCTGGAAGGCTGAAACGCCTTCTCTTTGGACCTTCTGTTGTTTGCAACCTGGATGCCTAGAATTTCAGGCCTTTTGATCCAATTTCTATCAGGGAGAAACCATTATCTGGAGGTGGGCGTTGCATTTCACCAATTTCAGCATATTTTGCCTAGCATGTACCAGATCTTTCTTATTTAATTAATCTGAGGATTTTCGGGTACGTTTGTTGTATGCAATTTACTTGTAGCAATTTCCAGATACTTAATAACATTGCAGTTACTTTATTATTACTTGTTATTCAGTTTTAGTACTGTTTATTACCTAGCGCACTTCTTTTTTTGTATAAAATTCTTCAAAACAAGCAAAAACACAAAAAAACAATACAGTTTAGTATCTAGGCAGAGCTTGAACCAGCAGGGTTCTTCACAGTAAACTTTATGATTCATTGCTATGCTTGCTTCCCACATCCACACTCTCACCTCTTTTCTCTTCTCTTAAAATAAACTGCAAAAAAAGAAGAAATGGAATTCAGGGGAAGAAAATGGAATGCTTGGAATGGTTGTGGCATGAGACTGAGGATTAAATTTGATAGGAAAAAAGCTGCTGGTCTGCGTGCATGGAAAGAACTATCTTCTTCATTGTTTGCAATTGTGAAGGAAATATTTTCCTCATTTAAATCTACATTTGAACATTTTTTTCTTCCTTGAGTCATGCTCGCATTAAATGGAGTCACATGACATCATTTTGTAGGAATGATTTGGAGTTTATTTTGTAGTTTAAATCTTTTGTTTTAAATTTTTGAACATGGGTATTTAGAGGCCAAGTTATGGCAAATTTTCCTAAAACCTTAAATTTTTTAAATTTGGGAAAAATAATTGCATAGATGTGTTGTTGTGCATTTTAGAATCAAAAGAGTACTCTTGGAATTTGGAAATTTCTTTTATTTCAAAAGCTGGAAAATTTTGGGGGTTTTGAAGGGTTGTGACTCCATTAATGGAGGCTTGAGGAATTACTAGTTTTGCCTTCTTTGAAGAATTAGAAAAATTGCACTTTAGACCCCATATGAATTAGTTATCTCCATAAAAATTTGAAATTTTCTATCTTTTAGCAAGTGCCATGAGAATTTTGCATTGTTTTCTATGGCTATTCAATGTGTGAGAATTTAGGATTGAGGCTTAGTATTTGGAAGGAGTGGCTCTTAACATTGTTGTTCCAAGTTTGGAAGTGATGCCAAAGGTTCGACGGGCAAGGGTTATTGTAAACAAGTGATAACTAATTAAATTCATGGATAATTAAAATAAACCAAGAGATAAATTTAGGCAAAAGGCTGGAGTGCTCATAAAGACCCAACACAAATGTCATGTGCCATTAGCTAAAGCACTTGGAAGGCTATGTGTGTCAGGACATCCACCACTATCGGGGATGTTGGGTGTTGAGAGTATTTCCACCCAAAGCAAGGGTCATGAAACATCCCCTGTAGATTTTTGCCCCAATTTTTCCAAATGTTCCACAGAAAATTTAAACAAACAGTTTGCATGAACTAATTTTTCTTCATCCAATAACTTACAAGCAATTTTCAATGTAAATCATATTATAACAATTTTAGAACAAAGATCTGAAATTACAAATGAATATTGCTTTCAAATCTTCAGTAGAATAACAGCAGAAATATGAAGTTGAAGCACAAAGTGAGACACCTGAATAATATCTCCAACAGACAACGGGTTTCCGTCCACTGCCTCCAAGCTCGAGGGTTTTTGTCCTCAAACTTGCTGAAAGCCAAAGCTTCCCAGAATTCTCCAAGAGAAATCATAAACCAAGCATATATCAAGCATATATCAAGCATGTTGAAAGTGAGCTTCTTCAATCCATTTTATAACTTCTTCATAAGAGCCCACTCACTTGTCTTGTCAATGTGGGATAATAAAACACTTTATAATATTTTATCCCACTTATGTGCTCACTGTACCTTTTGAGTGTAAGGGGACATTTAATATTTAAGACATAATACTTTATTGTCCCACTATAGTCATTTATTAAATAAAGTTAAATATTTAATTTAACTTTATACTTTGCTTAAATAAATAATTATTAAGTGACTATAAATATTTGCCATTCATCTGAACATCATTCCTGAAACCACTGATGTCGCTGAAGATTTGGACCATCCCAAAGTGACTTACTATAAATAGTAAGTATGCCCAACTGCATCAAATCACCTCAGAATGACCCACAACTGAAAATGCCTAGGCAAAAATTCTCCAAGATCCCTTTTGTGCCCCGGCTAGCCTATGGGACCATGAGAAAATAGGCTAACGACAAAACATGAGTTATCTGCTAGAAAAAGGGGACATTACAGTCCGCCCTTCCCAAAATTGCTTGCCCTCAAGCAATTACACCTGCATGCTGACCAGATGCCTGGATCCCATGTCAACCTCAGAAATGTTGCTCCACCAATTTGTTGCACTACTCTAATGTAAACATTACCATACCCGAAATTGAGAAGCCACTCATCAAAATCCCACTGAAATAATGTACCAGGTACACCACTGTCAGGATCCCAAATCATCACGTTGTCACAGCTGTTAAATATGAAGAGGTAGTAGTATCTCAAGAAGCTATGAAAACCGAACAACACTCCAACTCCAAATGATATCCCATGGAAGTGCAAAACACCCAACATAGGCACTCGAAAAATCATATCAGCCAATCCTAAGCTGCTGGTGTAATCAAGAACAACTCCCACAGGTCTGAAAACTCTAAGACAACTGAAATCAATGCCATGTAATATATCCTGCCAAGGTAACTCAAGAAAGGCTACATCAGCAAACTCCCTGCCAATCACGATCCAGCGTAACAAAAAGAGTAACCCATTCAACCAAAAAGTAAGAATCTCAGTATCTCCTCTCATGGAATCCCAAACAAGAATCTGATCCAAGGTTGTCGAAAGGCTGGAATAGAAATCAGTATAACCAATCCTGACATCAACTAGCCAAGTGTTATCTCTGTAGTCAACCACTGGAAACATGACACTGACGACTAACCTCCAGATGCAAGTATCCCAACAATCCCAACTCATCTGTAGATCAGGATCCGGACTCATATGTAAGCTAATCGGAAAGTGGGCAGCAGTACTAGCTCTAGAAATTGATCCACCACTCCAATCCTGTGACCAAACATCACCACTGGAAACTGCACCTGGGTCCCAAATCTTGTAATTAGTTCCATTCTCATTATTGGAGTCAAAAAGAACTTCCTCATCCAATTCGAAGAGTGGATTATCGAATGTCCAATCAGCACTCATCACACAAAGAGGGTTATCCACAATCTGAAAAGAATTCTCTCTTTCTAACTTAGACCAGCTATCTCGCTGTCCTAAATTTGAGGATGCCAATTTAGGGCACTGTTCCAAGTCAAAGACTTCCTGAATTTGGTCAAGCTCATTAATCACCTGTTTGACTTCCTCTGCCATTTCTTTGTCTTCCTGCTCCCTTAATTGTTTATTGACAATAAGCTGTTTTTTTGCTTCTTGTAGAGCCATCTGAGTATCCTCCAACGCCTCCTTAGTATCCCTAAGCCCCATGTAGAGCTTATTGACTTCATCATCCTTCTCTTTCAGTGCATTAGCATAAACTCCAGCAACCTTAAAGATGTGATCTCTATCTGAAAGTAAATGCAAATAATCTGATTTTAGTGACTCCAAAGCTTCTTTGACCACCTGCAAATCTACAAGTTTAATTTCTCCTTCCATGCCCTTTTCTCTTTTCTTAATTTGGACCTTCCAGTAAAGATCTTCAATGAATTTGTGGGTGTCTTCAAATTGTACTAAGGCTGCAATAATCATATCATCAGTAACCTTGAGCTGAATTTTCAAACTATGTGTCTCCAATCCATCATCCTGAAATACATTTTCTGATTGGCCCTTCGATTCAACCCCTTGAGTGCCATCTTCTTGGCATATTTTAGACTCACAAGTTTGGACAGCCCCTTGGTCAAAGTGAAATTCATCATCTACTGCAATATTTTCTGATTCATAACATAAATCTCCATCCAATAACCTGCTGATCTTTTCCATTTCAGACTTTTCCAAGTAGGCATCTTCATTAACATCCACTTCCTTATCAAAATTTGGACTATCAAAGTTACTATTTTTTCCCTCACATGTTTTATCAATAATAATCTGCAAATCACCAACGAAGAGTTTTGAATCCCCCTCACCTGTAGCAATTGATTCTTCCTCCATACCATCAACCTTAGCTGATTGGTAACCATTATCCTTTTTACTTTCATCATGCCCAATAACAGGTGTACTCAAAACTATAGTTTTAGCTTGCTCCTCATGAGTCATGGCACCATTCCCATCTGTATCTTTGCCTTCATTACCACTTGGCTGCAATATATCTTCTTCCTGATTAATTCCACAAATATGATCAAGTGACCAATGTTCCAGGCAAGTGAAACAAATTTCCTCTCGCCTCATTTGGTTCTTGCTCTTTTTGGGTGATCTTGGGCCTGTATACCCAGAGAAATTAGCTCTGCAGCTGTCATTTGTTCCTTGAACCTCTCAACTTTACGCTCAACCAATCTTTTGGAGAACTCGTAAGCAATAGGTGATATAGCCTGCTCCTTCCTCCAAATGGCCAACAAGTCTAATTGCAGCCACTTGCAGATATCATCATCCTCATCTAAGATTAAAGACATAATAGTTTGCATACAAGACCTCACAATGTTTGGATGATGTTTTCTAATTTCAGTTAGGAAGCATTGAAACATTTGTAGAATTAATTTATCACATTTGAGGTCCAACATAATGATAAATGGTCTAGTCTTGGCCATAATTTCTAAAATCTTAGCCCTCTTACCAAAATAAGGGGCTTTGACTTTGTGTAGCCCATACAGGCTCTCTACAATCAGTTGTAGAACCTTCTTCAATATGTCATCATTATAAGGTGCTATAGGAGCTGTTATTCTTATGATTTCACTATGACAAGAAGCAACTGTAAGTCTCACCTCTTCACAAGGATGTTCCAATAACCTGTGTTGGACCAAGGCGAGCATTGAAGGTTGCAAAGCCCAATTCAAAAGTCTCCAATCTGCCTGATCTACCTTGGACAAATATGAGTCTATTTCCTCCAACTTAGAGAGAACATCATTGGTAAATTTCATGGATTTCAATTCTAATCCAATCACATAGAGCCAATTCCCTACATCCTTTTCTTTCTGCAAGTCCCTTAGTTGTTTACCATTGAATGTATCATTGAATTCTTTTGAGAAAATGACACTTTTCAAATCTGCCATTGCCTTCATTTTATTTACTGGACCTTCTTTTGATTTTCAATGCAAACATATGACTGAAACTCATGTAAACCAGCTGCTCATATAGGCATTTTTACAAACACTTTGCACTCAACCCAAACTCCTTTCAAATGGTGCAATCCTTATAAACCTTGAATACAATGTGATAAAGAATGAGAATGGGGAATGTTGTGGGTCCCACGATCCACTACTCTCAACAATATATTTCTTAATGAGATCCTTCTCACTCTCCACATAAGCTATTCAAACTGATTTAAGAGCCTATTGGTCCCACCTTCCACTAAAAGAATTTCAAACTTATGAAACAATCCCTCCATATGCTACGGTGGCTTTTAGAGGGTCCCAAAGATGCAATGTAGCATATCTGATAGCATCTCTCTCAGCCATCGGGCGTAATGTAAGAAATGTGTCCAGCTTACTAATCCATGCCTGAGCTGTCACCTTACCACTACCATCGAACATCGCCAGATTAAGCCTATTAGTTGCATGTTTTAGGTCATTGTTCTGGTATCTAGGTCTCCAATCCTGTCGACCTCTGTGGTGCTCTCGCCTCTGAGTGACAAATCGGTCGAAAGAAATCCTCTCTCTGACCTCTGGTGGTACCAACTCCCACTCCTCGTTCGCTGCCATAAGTGTATCAGCGAATAACTCCTCATGCTCCTCACCTGCTAAGACCTCCTCGGCCTCCTGTCTCACAAATGTAGGCCTGGTAGGCCTGTCTGCTGTCCGTGAGGCTGTCCTAGGTGCCCTGCGAGACCCTGCTTCACTCCTTTCATCGTCACGATGTGGGTGTGACTCGCTCTAAGAGACTCCACCTCAAGTGCTATCACCAACTCCACTGCAATACATCATCTCGACCTGACTCCACATCAAGATCTCTCGGAGGCAAAACCCCAAAGATCATCCCGGGATCATTAGGTGGGATCTCTGGCCCTAGGTATATCTCACTGGCTAGCCTCTCATTCCCTGCTGCCATGTTTCCCGGTCACTGCCAAACTCATGTTTTCAATCATAGCACGCCTCAAGGTGTAATACACCTATGAGTAGTTTCAATCTCGTTTCACAGATAAGACCTGCTAAACCTTGTGATGGCAGGATTTAGCTCCCTCATACCACTCCAGAGAAACCCTTGTCACTCCCCTCAACTGATGTTTTTGTTTATTTTTACATGGAATGTTTCTTGAGGTTTTTGTGCAATAAATGAAAATTGCGATTTTTGAAAGAAATACAGAAGAAATTCAAATAAAATAATATATCTCTGGAAACGATAGATTTTGTTGCTAATAAGGATGCTAAGCAATTTATTGATCTTCAGAGACAATTACAGTAATGATCCACTAACATGCAATACAAAAAGCAATGATATTTATGAAAACCTGGTTTCTTCCTTGCTGCAATAATGACTGCTGGTAATGGTACGGCTGCAATAAATTCTTCTCTCTCCCTCCTTCTGATGATCCCGAAAGGTGCCAGGAAGATAGACGCCCCAACTGGAGAAGATAAACTGAAGGAATAGAAGGCGATTTGCTTGCTCTGGAAAGTACGCCTCTTTTTGAAGAAGTACGGCCAGGTACAGATGGTACGGCCTGAGTACAACAGCAGCATAAATAAAAAAGGTACAGCCTCCTCTGAAACCTCTGGATATGTAGAATATATGGGCCTGGATTGCAAGATGACTTCTGGATAAGAAACTCTCTGAAACCCTGAAGTTTAAATAACTCTGAAGCTCTGTAATTTCTTCTGGATGAAGAAATCTCTCAACTGGCAATAGATCAGGTGATATCTCACACCCTCTGAACTGCTTTCAATGGAGATGGCTCGTTCCCCAATGAATTCGAAAGACTAAACTCCAAAGCTTTGCTCGCATTCAAAGTTGATCAATTTTCAATAACTCAATATGCATCATGGCTCGAATCCCAAGGCAAATGCACTATATCCCTCAAAAGTGCGAATTCCTTAAAGATAGGGAATTTTTAAATAATTTGACCTCTTCTTTTAATTTCTTTCAATAGTCTCAGCTCAAATATTAAATTATAAATTTAATCTTCAAATGGCCCCTTTCTGATGATGAGCGACCCCTTTATCAAAATCACTTAAGTTATAATAAAATATTATAACTTTATATTATAATCTCCAATTAATTAATATTTAATTAATTCAATTAAATATTAATATCTCTCTCATTATTCATCCACATGCCCGATCCGCTCGTTTAATGCAACACCGGCGATTCAATGCTAACAATCCACTGCTAAAAAATAGCAGGGTCCCATACGATCGCCAATAACTGCTAAAAATAGGCAACTTATGCTAGCGTGTCCTAACGAGCCTCGAATCTAAAGCCAACTGACCAACAATCAGCTAACTAAAGTCGGTTTTCTGGCCCAACATGACTCTATCCACCATCACCTCAATGGCACGAGAGAGAGATGATAGGCTAACTCAGGTTCTGAGATAAGTCAACGGTGAAGGGACATGACAAGTTTTGTCCTTTTTCCCCTTCACTGCCGCAGTGCTTATGTGGCCTGATAATTTTGTTTATCTCCCTTAAAATGGTGACAGCAATATGAATGGGAAATAATTCCCAAACTCCAGCAATACCCGATGAGTCTCTTACACAAGCCACGATAGTGATTTTGGCAATCAAGCAAGTAGCACCCGTTTTATATTGTTTCCACTCTTCTAGCATGAAACATCGCCAAATAAGATTATCGATTATATGGAATTAGAAAGGCTCGATGGAGTTTGGTCTTCATAAACTAACAGCAATTCAAAATCATAATCGGCAGCGCTATAGCAAATTCCGCGATTCTTGCACTCAAGAATAATCCCGTCAAATATTATTAATCTTGAGCATGAAAATATTAATCTGATGCGTTTTCGCTAGACACCTTAACATAGAGCTCCCGTCCAGTCTTCTTCACTCATACCAATCCTCCCACGGGCTTCATACATGCCCAGAACTTCCACGCAGGACTAAAAGAGACTCCATGAGAAGAAATATTGAGTCGTCCAGGTCAGGAATGTCTTACAATATAGAGTTCTGATTGTTTCGAATGGTTTTGAGATTCCGCCGAACTACCAAGAGCTATAATTTCCTATATGGAACGATACATAAAATCTTGTCCCCAGACTTCTGTAAATCTGTCTCTGACACTCATAAAAACCTCACAGGCTGGCAGAATTTTTGGCTCTGATACCACTGAAACATCCCCTGTAGATTTTTGCCCCAATTTTTCCAAATGTTCCACAGAAAATTTAAACAAAGAGTTTGCATGAACTAATTTTTCTTCATCCAATAACTTACAAGCAATTTTCAATGTAAATCATATTATAACAATTTTAGAACAAAGATCTGAAATTACAAATGAATATTGCTTTCAAATCTTCAGTAGAATAACAGCAGAAATATGAAGTTGAAGCACAAAGTGAGACACCTGAATAATATCTCCAACAGACAATGGGTTTCCGTCCACTGCCTCCAAGCTCGAGGGTTTTCGTCCTCAAACTTGCTGAAAGCCAAAGCTTCCCAGAATTCTCCAAGAGAAATCATAAACCAAGCATATATCAAGCATATATCAAGCATGTTGAAAGTGAGCTTCTTCAATCCATTTTATAACTTCTTCATAAGAGCCCACTCACTTGTCTTGTCAATGTGGGATAATAAAACACTTTATAATATTTTATCCCACTTATGTGCTCACTGTACCTTTTGAGTGTAAGGGGACATTTAATATTTAAGACATAATACTTTATTGTCCCACTATAGTCATTTATTAAATAAAGTTAAATATTTAATTTAACTTTATACTTTGCTTAAATAAATAATTATTAAGTGACTATAAATATTTGCCATTCATCTGAACATCATTCCTGAAACCACTGATGTCGCTGAAGATTTGGACCATCCCAAAGTGACTTACTATAAATAGTAAGTATGCCCAACTGCATCAAATCACCTCAGAATGACCCACAACTGAAAATGCCTAGGCAAAAATTCTCCAAGATCCCTTTTGTGCCCCGGCTAGCCTATGGGACCATGAGAAAATAGGCTAACGACAAAACATGAGTTATCTGCTAGAAAAAGGACACATAGGTCATGCACTCTACCCAAATTTGTGGAACTCTGTGTGATGACACTACTTGCCTCCGTATATTCTCATCCTTGATGTCATTGAATTCTACATCTAGCGTGAGACCCGCTCTCCAACCATGTACATGTGTGTGAGGGCCTTGATTGTTTCATGCTCATATCATTGTGTATGTTTATGTTGGCATGCATATGTATGTGCTATGGATCAGCTCTTATGCCTATTTGGTGATGATATTTTCCTTGGGCATGTTGTGTAATTTGATGCCTTATCTTAATTGCTGCCATGTATATCATATGATGCTGCTCACTTTGATTGGCGAGTGTGCCATGTAATGCCTTATGTTTGATTGGTGTGAGTGTTGCCATGTATGCTTGTATGTGTGTGAGCCTTAATCTTGACAACAATGCATCCATGATCATCTTCTCCATAGCTCAAGGGTTGCCTAGAGTGGCATAGACATTTATTGCACTCGACGATGGTAATATGGTAGAGTGGTAGGTAGCCTTCCACCATTGGTCCATTTTGAAGACCTCACGAGAGCTGGAGGAGTTTTGGGTTTAGCATTTTATGTTATGCTATGTGATTATTGGAGCACCCTAGAGGTGACTCAGTATTGATGAAATAATATGCTTTGTATCATTTAGGTAAATGGAATGCAATCCCTCAATGTCTAGGAAGTAGCCTCTACCTTGTTATCATGTTATGTTCTTAATTAATTACTAAATGCAATCTTCTTAAGTTGAGGCCATGTGGCCTTTGTAATTATTGTATAGTTGTACTTAAATGTAATTGTGATAAGGGTTATGACTCATCCATGTTTAGGATGAAACCCTTTAAAGGAATAAATTTATTTATACCATTTGGCATTTTTCCAAACCTTGTCTTATGAGGCTGTTGGATGGTTGTAAAGCTGAAATAATTATAATTGTACAAATTTGGATTAAATGACTATCTATTAAAATTGTGATTGTGGATGTGTATGGATGAATCTATAATGTATTATCATAATGGTTGAAAACTTGAAAGTTCTATGATTGCTTTTGGCCCATTTTGACAATGGTGTTGAATGAGCATGGATTTCCATATCAGTTTTCTCATGTTTCAGTGTGTAATTCCCTTCCCTTGTGTTAAGGAGCTAGTGTCGGTTTCAATCTCATTCCTTGGAAACTGTGTCCTTATAGAGGTTCTCATGTGGCCAAGTTGGTGTCCACGATCCCTTGCCTCAAGCCATTCTGAAACAACTTGTAAATCAAGGAATTTATGCCTCATCAAGTTTGAAAGTTAAGCTTGTTGGTTTTTTGCGCCTTAGTGCATTTATGGGCTTTCCTATGTATCAAGGTATCAAACTTAGGAGAAATCTTGTGTTACACAGGGACACGTCCCCTGTCCCAAAATGCACTATCCCTGTCCCCAGCTGTCCCCAAGACGGGGGGATGCAAAGGGGACGTCCCCTTGCCGTCCGCAAAACAGGCCAGAGAGTAGGAAACGGTAGGAAACATCCCTACCCGTTTGGGGACGTCTCCCCGTCCCCAGTATGATTGGGGGACGTAGGAAACGTCCCTCATCATACTGGAGGCGGCTAGCCGTCCTCCACGGACAAGAAACTTTCAGCATTAAAAAAAACATTAAATTTTTTTTTTAAATTTATTTTTGTTGTTTAGGCACGTGGGGGGCCCACAATGACTCCCAACCCTAATATAAACCCTAAAATGCCAAAAGAAGTTAAAACAAATTGAAAAATGAAAGATAATATTGCACCTTAATAATCTAGGCGATTTCATGGAAAGTTCTATAGCCATTCACATTGTTGTTCACAATTGTTTCAAAAGTCGTGGGGCTCTCATATATTCCTTGCATTGGTTTTTTCCATTGACCTGGGTGTAGTTACTAAAATATGCACTATGAGAGAGATGACATAGACGATCATGAGGATGCTATTCAGATTTCAAATTCATAGTTCAACTATACATGCTTACAAATTTACTTGTGAATTCTTTCTAATTTCTATAGCGTAGACTGTCTGCTTATCTTTAGTGCATATTTACATATTGATGTTATCAATTATTGACATATCTCTCTCTCTATAATATATTGGAAAAATTCATATATATATATATATATATATATATCACCATCCCCTAAAAATGGCCCCCTCGGAAACGCCCCGGAAACGCATCCCCTGTCATCCTCCCATCCCCATCCCCAAAACGCCATGGAACATAGGAGAAATCCAATACCAAAGTGCATTTTTGCTTTAGCACATTTTAAGGTTTTTGCCTAAGTGTCAAGGTATTGGACTTGGGGGAAGTCTGATACTAGCATGTTGGGTATCAAACTTAAGGGAAGTCTAATACCAGTGAGTCGATATCCAATATAGGAGGAATCCAATACCTAGTATCGAACTTAAGGGAAGTCCAATACCAACGAGTAAGTATTGGACTTGGGAGGAATCCGATACCAAGTATTGAACTTAAGGGAAGTTCGATACCAATATGTTGGGTATCAAACTTAAGGGAAGTCTAATACTAATGAGTCAATATCAGACTTAAGAGGAGTCCAGTTCTAGGTATCAAACTTAAGGGAAGTCTAATATCAGTGAGTCAAGGTATCATACTTAGGCAAAGTCTGATACCATAGTGTTGGGATCGGACTTTATGAAGTTCGATACCCTGTCAAGGGTCAAGCATTAAGAGTGACCCTCGATAAGAGGATAAGGTCTTTGGTAGTTGGCTTTTCCAATTATTGCACCCCAATGGGATTTGGAGGGTGGTTTGGTAGAGATAATTGGATGATGTGCCAATGGTTTTGGGGATCCTATCTCTCCTCCATGCCTCGTTTTTCATGCCAACATGGTGTTTTGTCCCATGGTGTTCTCAAGTATTTCACTTGTTTCACCATGCCATGTGCATTGGTGTGTGTGCCAAGTGTGTCACCACACATTATGGCACCTTAAGCACATAGTTGGGTGACTGTAATGTCCCCAAATTTGTGGTAAAGTGAATTAATTTAATTGATTAAGCTGTCCAAAAATTAATATTATTTCAAAAGGATGACTTTATTTGATTATTTTAATTAAAATAAAGTGGAAATAATAAAATATTAAAAAGGTCACTTTATTAAATAAAGTATTCTTTTAGAAGCTAGAGTTAGTTACAAGTTGGTTTCTTTTGGATGATTCACTTGAACCTTTAAAAGGAGTTGAGTGCAAGGCATTTGGGCATCCATTGTTGAGTTAATATTTCTGATGCATTATTGCAAAAGCTTGAATCTCAGATTCAGCTAAATCTTTGAGGAAGAAAACCTTCAACAGATTGGTAAAGGGTTGGACGAAAACCTAACTCTTTCGAAGAGTGGATTCACAACGGAGTTCACATTGGGCTTATTGGTTACAGATTTGAAGCTTCAACGAATACTTGCTAGTAGAGCGAGTTTGGGAAATTTTGTGTCTTCTTTGAAGACAAAATTTCCAAGTTTACTGAAATATGCTAACCAATTTTTTCAATAGATTTTTCACACAATCAACACTTCGCCAATTGAATTAGCGTTAGCATCAAAACTGAAATCCAAGCTTGAAAGAACTCAACGCCAAGAATGCACACTCAATCCCAAGGAAGGATAGGTTGTCATATGGCGGAGAAACTAAAAACAATACTTGAAATGAGACAAACTCAACGTCAAGGAAGTGCACTCAAGATCCCACTGAGGGCGAGGTGCTCACATATGATGGAGTTATTAATTGAACTGAAATAATTAGGCGGATAACCAGCCATGAAGATACATCTATCTAATTCACCCGCTGCGTCGGGCATCCACTTCAGAGTGGGGATTCACCACTTGGGAGTGGGTACAAAGAGATATCAAATGTTCATTTTTCCACACTAGCCGTAAACCATCCAAGGGTAATTAATATGGAATTAAACAAGTAATTGCAGAGACTTAAAACGGTTGGATTAGTACTACTAAAATCTCAACCTTACAATCACAAATCTGCAAATTACTAATTACAATGATAGAGAACATAGTTAAGAAGAGAAGAATGAATACTAGCAATGTTCTTTTGCTCTTCCAATGATAAAATAAAGACCAAAATTGAAATCATATGAATCTGATATAAAACAGTGTTTTCTGGAATTTCTGATCAGCAAACTAAAACACCATAAAATGCTCATAACTTCATCAAATTACCTCCGTTTCGAATGAAATCAAATGCAATGAACAATTGGAAGGTAGGCGACCAAGTTAGGATGAAGAAACAGCAACAAAGACCCTCTGTGAATTAAGCACGCATTCCAATGCACTTATGAAAAGGTACAGCCCTCCTTGAAGGGGTGATTTTCATTTAAAAATCAGATTCTCAAATATAAAATCTCAAACTTAGCATGATAAGTCGCCCAAGATCAACAAATCCAATGATGAAATACCCAGAATCCTATGAATCAAAATCACCTTCAGCTGTAGATGAATCAGCAATACCCAAAATTGATAAATCTCCAAAATTCTTCAACATTCGAACTCAATCTACTAGTCTGGATGAGAAGCAGTCCCAAAACCAACTAGGTGTTATCTTTCAAACACAAAACTGGATCAATGCTAAGAGGTAAGCATTCCTCGAAGCTAAATTCATGAAGTCATTTCGACAGCATAACAATATGATAAGCATAATGGATACCAAGGCTGGAGCAAAATCTTCACTGAATAGAAGCTCACAAAACTCTTCAATTTCCTGAGAAGGCACACCAAAAGACACAAGAATCTTTTCAAATTCCAAAAACAAATAATTCTCAAGATGGCATCCCTTTTGCACAATTATGAACTTCACTTTATTTTTTTAAAAAAACATCTCCTTAAAGTGGCGTCCACTTTTTCCCAAGGCATTAAGACAATATTTAAAAAATATAAACACCTCATGAAGGTGTCCCCCCTTCCAAGACCACCTTTTAAAACAACTTCAAGTTATACTCCTAGGCCAAGGGGTCAATTGCAAATTATAACATTAATGCCTTTATTCACCAAAATAAAACCTTTAGAAGCCAGACTTGAATTGCATTAAATGCTCCAACTGAAAATGAAGACCTTGAAGACTAATAACTGCATACTGCCAAAAATAGAATTTACTATAAATAGTAAACTCCCTTAAATGCCATAGAACCTCTGAACATGGAAACCCTAATTTACCTCAAACGAGCCTACAGTATTCCGAAATAGGCTGATGAATGTCAGAACAGATCACTGATGAGAAGGGGACATTACATTTACGCAACAAATCAGGTGCAATCAATAATTTGATATTTTGATAAATGGTGTTCTAAAGTCTTTCGCTTGTGTCACCATGCATATGCATTGATGTGTGTGCCATCACATGTTGTTATTGCGCCTTAAGCACATAGCTAGGTGACCCATGGCGTTCTAAAGTGTTTTGCTTGTGTCACCATGTCGTGTGCATTTTGTGTGTGTCAAGTGTGTCATCACACATTATGGCACTTTAAGCACATAGCTGGGTTGCGTGGCTTCCTGAATCCCAATTTTGTATCTCGAAAAAACTTGTTGGTCCAAGTTTTGTCCGTTAATGTCCTACTGTAAAAGCCGAGGTATTACAATTCACATACTTATGATATAGGATTGCTGCATCTTTAGTATAAGGTGGAGATCGTCATACAAGCTGGGAATAATATTCTAATGCTGCTTTGAGTAATGTTTGGTATGTTTGCATCATATTTGAGCTAGCATAATATTATTTGATAATTTGGTGTTTGTTCATAATATTTTGGGAAAGTCTGAATTTGCTATTGTAAAAGAATATGTTGGAAAATTCTAATAATATATGCCAGCATTGAAGAAGAATTAATATTTCACAAATATTGCAGTTTGGTTGTATAGGATTTACCAAATAGCATTTAAAATCTCTTACAAGGCACCACGGATCAAGAACAAGTAACTAAAATAGTGGTTGTATCACTAATGGCAATAGCTGAGAACCAATCTTTTCATTTTTACCTCTTGTAAAAATCCAACCCTCTACGAGATGCAGGGCTTTGATCAGGATCAGGATGCAACATGAGAATCGGGCCCATGTGGGAAACCCTATCGATATTGGGCAGAAAAACTAGCACGATATGGCTATGGCAGAAGTTTGGGTCCTTAATGGATATATCGAAATGCCATCACTATTCCCACAAGGTCCTATAGACCTTCTGGTCCCAGCAAAACACCATATGCAAGATATCGCCTTCCATCAAGCCACACGAGAAGTCAGCACCCTACTACCTTTCCTTCATTATGTCTTGGCCTCGACACTTGTCAGGAGTTGGACTCCAATCGATTTTGCAGGGAAGTGCAACCGAACTTCCAACTTCACAATACACAAAAAAAAAAAAAAATCCAATCTATACACGGAAAGTCCACCAATGATGTCAACAAGGTGGGATGATGTCAACATGACGTCATCAAGGTACAAATACGAGAAAATCAATGACTTAATCTAGTTGAGCAACAAAGTCTCTGTGTTCATACAAAAACATGTAACAACTACAACTAAGGTGATGCATTAACCAACACACTACAAAAGACTAGGTTTTCCAAAAAGCACAAACAAGCTGGGCTCTACACACATTCAGAAAAACCACAGATAGTTGCAGAATATTAAATGGGTCTACTTAGTAATCCATGAACAGACCCATACACTTCCATTATTGTTCTGAGAAGATATCTTGCAAAAGCTTTACAAGAATTTTACTGTCATCTAGCAGGCTAAGTAATCAAAAACACATCAAGAAATGGACACCATGCACATGGAGATACTCAATCAAGGTTGAATTTTCCTTTAATCACTTGATCTACGATAGTTACAAGTGTTATTACAAATTTGGAATAAACCCAAATCATTACAATGCAAAAATATCTATACCCAGAACTAGAAACTATGAACCCTCAAGTTCTATTGTGTAAGTTCTCTCTGTTGGAAGGTTGGTGCCTTCATCCCCTTGGATAGGTTGGTGCCTATCCAACCCACCACGGATTCGTGACATGGCTTGACCGCCTCTCATGGATCTTGTATAAATATGGCATTTGTATCGATTGTTAACAAATCAATCTTTTGGCACGATGGCAAATCCATTGCAACAAATGGGTATCAAAGCGAGGTCATGGGTTCGAATCCCACAGTCGCACTGGGGGGATTGTTGGAAGGTTGGTGCCTTCGTCCCCTTGGATAGGTTGGTGCCTGTCCAGCTCGCCGTGGATTCATGACATGGTTTAACTGCCTCCCATGGATCTTGTATAAATCTAGCATTTGTATCGGGCATTAACAGGTTGATCTTTTGGTACAATGGCAAATCCATTGCAACACTCTCTACTACGCTCCAAATTCCAAAAATGTTATCATCTTCCTCAAAAACTAGTTGCCAAGGCAGATATACCCACAGCAAGAAGGTC
>VDFB02240314.1:0-16694 GCA_007258455.2 Sequoia sempervirens
AAATTATAATTGTTATCTTTTAGCAAAGATAATCCTCAAACAAATTCAATGTATGATGACCCCATTGTTTGGTTGTCTTCAAGATCTTGTTCACTATGAAACTTTGTAACTATGTGAAGCTTGTCGGGTCCCCATGTGGGCCCGGCTAAAAAAAAAATTGTTTTCAAACAAGTTTTTCCCTTGAATTGATCTAAGACAACTTTTGAATGCTTCTAAAGCGAAATGATAAACTGGGTTATCATTAAAATCTGCTTTCAGGCATTTTTGCAGAATAGTCAAAATTGGTCAAGTTGGCTCTGGGATCGCTTTTGAAAGCTGGTCAAACAACCTCTTGGAGCCATGAGAACTTACAGGCATGTAGGAATTTGACCCAAGAATGGAGTGCAACAAACATCTCAAAAAAAAATGTCACGAGGTGAAAGATATTCACTGTCAAAGTTGCTTAGTTGGACTTTTATGCAATTGCAGCAGTTTAGAATCAATTAAAACCCACCAAATCACCATTTTGAAAAAATATCAAATCAACATCTGAGAGGTTTCCACTAGAAACATAAGCTCATTTAGGTACACTGAACACTTGTGCAAGAGGGATTTGTTTGAATTATCATTCTTCACGAGATATTAGGTGTCAAAGTTGACCACCTTGAAACAATTCTAATGCAAGTGTAAAATTAGGACAAATTGCATTTGCTTTCAACTTGGTAAAAATAGCGAATCAGATCATTAGGCTCTGAAATTGGACTAGCGAGCACATGAATGTAAGGAGAATGGATATCAACAATCCATTTGACATGACAATCAACTAGTTGCAAAATATCAGCTTGAACAAGAGGCTACTTTGTAGAACTAAAAGTTCGCAAACAACAGAAAAGTGCCAAAACCCTCTAGCTTCGCTTTTCAAAACCCTATCAAAACTCATCATGGGAAGCTAAAAATTGACATGAACATTCACATATGTCACATGAGTGGGCTTACAAATGGGTTTGGCCTAAAAATCAACTGGCTCGAAATTACGACCCTCCGAAGTAGGTCACTTAGGCAGATTTTTTTAAGTGCACTGCTGAGAGTGTAGAGGAAAATTTTCAAATTGGGCACTTCAAATTTGCAAAATTTGGCAGTCCCAACAATACAAACTTTAGATTTTATATAACGACTATGATATCTACTAGTCCTTTATTTGCAACACTTGACTTTACAATAAATGGATGGGTACAAAAAAATTAATAAGGTCATAGAGGTCTATATTAGCTGCTAATCCATTTCCTTAATCAATTTGATAAACAAAGCATGAGTGGGTGAAAATTCAAAGAGGCCTATTTTGAAACACGCTCTGATACCATACTGAATGGTGACAAGGGAGAGCCAAAATCTCAAACCTATAAATTCTTCATTCATTAAAAAAAATCATTATTACATTGCAATGGGTTTATAAATCCATTCAACTTATTAACTACCCAAACCACTAACTACCAATTTACTCATATCTGATAACTAACTAAAAACAAACATATAATAAATCAACATTAACATGTTAATTTATTATTTATTACATTATTCTATGTCATGCACTATAATTCCTAACATAGATTACCTTCATGTTGATGGTTCAGACGAGCACAACAACAGTTAAACAAAATATTACTATTCTACTTTCCTGAAAGAGAAAGAATAACGCATGGATATCTGACTCCCAAGGTCTTGGTAATCGGTTCTCGACTGTGCTGATTTCACTCAATGGTTGATGTGAACTATAATGTTCAAGGGGCCTACTGATGTTGAACTTATCGATTGTTCTAAGATCAAACATAAATTCAAACCTACTTTATCTGGGGTTTTTAAAGAAACAGAAAAAGATAGATCAAAGCTTTGGAACTAAAGAGAATAATAATTCATCCAACTTAACTAGACTTGTTACCTTTCAAGGAATTGCTAACTAAAACTGGAGAACAAAATTAACTTGTGATTAACACACAGTTTCATTCATCCACAATGCTAACTTCAACAACAGATTGTAAATCACCATTTAGACAAAACATAAAATAAAAAAAAATTCCTTGAAAGCTTTGCAAATCAAATGATTAACCCAAGATAACTACCATTATGAAGCATAATATGAAGAGAATTTAAATCTAGTTGCTTCTACTATTGGTGAAATAGGTAAGCAACATTTACAAATCTGGCACAATCACCAGTGTACAGAAAATCCATGTCTTCAAATCATCTCCATCTACACTAAGAAAACATGAAAGATACATTACTGCCTCTGTTGAATCTAGCTCCTACTCTATTCTACTCTTAAGTTTCTCTACTACAGAAAATTCTTACTGTTCAAAATCTATCTCTCTATGTATCTCCTTTTTTCTCTAAAAGAGGCAAAAATGCCATATATACAAAACATGCCCAAAAAGAATGCGCTGGCCCCTATTTTAGGGTTTACAAAAATATCCTACTTCAGAAGGGTCGGCCCTCAGATCTTTTGGAATGAAGTTAACGTTGCATTCAATGTGAATCCCCCTATCCTTGTCGGTGAAGGATAGCCCTCAGGAGAAGCCTTCAGATCTTTTACAACCACAACATTAACTTCTGGCCTCCATGTCTGCCCTCGAGAGCTTCATCGAAGCTGCTTTAAATGTTCTACAAAATTACCATAAATGTCGATCTACCTTTTGCAGTAGAGATCCCAGCTGTCATTGTGACTTGAGGTTTCTTCCTTTCTGTCTTTTTCCTACTCAAGATCTTTCTACAAGTTGACGTCTTGGCGACATCTAACCTCCCCTATTAGATCTCTTCATAGACAACACCACTGGACACCGAACCGATCCATCATCCTTTGATCATAGAGCAGATCCATAACACTCCCATTATGTTGATCTTCCACAAGGGCGGTCACAACAATCAAATAGTCAATGGTTCACCCTCATCTTTCTCTAATTTGTTGAACACATGCCACTAAGGCTTTCCAAGTGGTCAAAGGCTAATCAAATGGAATCACATGTCGGTGAGACACTAGTCATGTCTCCCCGATGCGATTAGACTTCCTTATGTGATCGGCATACAATTGTCTGACCCAGGGAGTTCATGTGATGACGAGGAGTCATCTCGATATCCAAAATTGTCATGGGACCATTTGCTATCACCGTCCAGGACAGTGAGTCCTCCAAGGAGTCATATGGTTGTGCTCCTCCATTGGAAAAACATCTACATTGACAGAACCAGATTCCCCGGTCGACGGGGTCTGCTTGAGTTCCAATGGAGTTACAGAAGAGGTTAAATCCTTGGGTGAGACTCCCTTTAGTCAGCAAGACCTCATAGAAGACCAACTATTATTCGGCTAGGAGTCTCCTCGATGCCTATAATATTGTGAACCACTGTCTGGGTGACCACCTTCAGTTGGTGAGACATTACATCGACCAAAAAAATTACACTGAAGGCACCATTCCATTTCAGCGAGACCTCCGTCGGTCGGCAAGACCTTTCATCGAAGCCACCTTTTTTCGGTGAGAGCTCATTTCGGGACCACCATTCCATTTTAGCGAGACCCTATCAGGTTGGAAAGACACTACACCGAACCCTTCATCTTTTGGTGAGCTTGGACCGCCAGGGAGACTCCACCTTGTCGACAAGACATTATGCGAGCTTCAGGAATCTTTGGAGACCTCACCACGTCGATGAGACATCACGCGAACTCCTTCCTTTCTCCCCAAGCTCAAACCTTTTCATTTGTGAGACTCTCCACAACCGAGGGGAGACATCATCACAAGAGAACGCGAGCTTTTCGATTGAAACCATGATCATTCGGCAAGACGTACCCCCAAACCACATCAACTTCCGGCAGAGACCACCTTCAGTCGGTGATACATTACACCGATTGAGCCTTCCTTCAGCTAGTGCAACTTCTTTCGGCGAGACCTCGCCCTATCGGCCAAACTTCTCCCTGATGTGAATCCTTTTGGCAAGAGTTCCATTTGTTGGCTAGAGGTCACATCGAAGGAAAACCATTTCCCCGATGTTAGCCTTGTGAACAACTATCGGCATGACTTCCTCAGGTCAGAGAGATATATAAAAACTCACGGCAACCAAAATGTCTGGGCGACCAGTGTAAATCAAAACGAATAGACCACAACAGCCAGTCGGCAAGACAACTGAAGGGTCTCACTGACTTTCTTCATTGAGGAGTTTTACAGGAAATGTGACTAAGGTATGCTTTCCAACTAAGTTCCTTGAGAAATATCATCAGGTGTATGATTTAATCCTGCAACACAAATGCCTCCATTAGTCTTCAAAGCATATAAAATACACTATTGTTCATCATGCCTTCAATTTTAACAAAAAGAAACCCAAATCTAGTGGAGGCGGAACCAAGGTGAAACCGGAACTGGGACAGAAGTCAGGATGAGAAAAAAACATGGAAATAATCAAAATTTCCAAGTTCATCCCACATTCTGGCTCCATGTCTGCAAAAGAGACCAAACGCGAGGGATAAATATGGAAACAAATGCAGGCGAAATCGGAGCAGAAACCGATCTCGAGCGAAACACAATGGGGGCGAGGGCGGAACTAAATCTGAGATTGAAACTTCTTCAAAGTTTCAGTTTTGGATTCCATCCCGATCCCACCTCTGACAACATACAAAGAAATGATAAAAAAGAATGAAAAAGAAAAGGGGAAGGGGAAGGGAAGAAAAACATCTCGTGACTAAACGAGCGGAATAGAAAGGCAAAACAATGAGACAGTTCGACTGAAACGGAACCAGAATTGAAAACTTGAAAAAGTTTCAATGTTTGGCCCCAGTCCACGCCCCACATCCACCGGAACAAAGCATTGAAGGCCCAAGGAAGAAAGGAATTAAGGCACGAGACACAGAACCAAAGAGAAACGACCAACAAACAAGAGAAAAGGAGCAACTTGAAAGTTAGTTGAAAACAACCAATGAAGAAGAAACAAAAAGAGAAGGCGGAGTTGAAGTCGGGATGGAAAACGAACTAGAAACCTTGAAAGAGTTCAATGTTCAGATTCAGCTCCGAACCCAGCTCTGACAGAACAAATGACAGACTTAGGAGGAAAACAAAAGAACTCCTAAGACCAAACCAAACACCCAAAGGTAAAAGGAAAAGGGGGACCCATTTTGTTCTAGAATAAAATGGGGTGGTTATGCAAGGCATAACAAATCATTCATTCACCAATTTTTAGCTAACATATGAAATTTTGATAACCATAGTCGCATTTATGTATTCAAATGCAACATGAAATTATAACAAAGCTCAAAGAATCAATGGTTGAAGTTCTATATCTTGAGAGAAAAGATAAAATTTCCCCACTTCCCTTCTACACCCTTTACAAAATGAATAGAATCATACATAACAATCCTTATCAAGTATAAGATTCACCTTCAACACTAAAAAATTAGAGTATCATAACTTTAAACAATAGTTACCATTTAATTTTTAGGCACAAAAAAAATACAAAATAGAGAGAAAAATAGACTATTTGTAACATTAATGTTGAAATAATGAAGAAGGTTGTCATTAATGAGTTGGCATTGATGTCAACACTACATAATGGATATAAAAATAGTATTAATGATGATTGTAGAGGAGTTACTTTATTCAAATAGTTAAATACTTTTGCTAATTGTCTACACTAACAGATTTAGCACACAACGGCCTCCCATAATTTGGCTCACATTTGTTCGCCCATACAAATCTACTTATGTGATTCTAATATGTTGTCCTTGGACATCACTAGCATCTTAATTTAGAATTTCAATTGATTTGGATAAGTGGTTCAAAAGTTGCAAGTAACAGAAGATTGATATATATGGTTTACACAGATTTTTGTGTATTGGTTATAGCCTAACTAGTCTGCACTCCTCCACAGATTTGAGTTATTCTTTGAGGTTTTGGGAGAATTTTAGCAGGTGTCAATACATTTTATTTTCTAGTTGGAATGAAATTTTGTGGTCCATGTATTCTATGGTGTTGATCAATTGGAGTATTTTTCATTTGGGTTCTATGTCTAGCCAATTTAATGTATGTAAATTGTTGTGGAGATTAAATATGTGATATGAATGAAAAAGAGAGTTATTATAGGTCCATGAAACCTATATTGCATGTGTTTAGGCATGAAAAATATTTAATTTGAATTAGGTGTCGACAAGACACATTTTGTATGATTTGAGGCTACACCTAATTAGGCCAACCTAATTGGTGTTTGCGATAAATTTTAGTATATATACATTGTTGATTTGAGTTTTTTATGATAGAATTAGAGATGTACATGATCTGAATACAAGCAGTGATGCAAAATTTTGTAGAATTGTGTTAATAAGTTGTGAGTATTGGGAAAAGGTGTGTGAATACAAAGCAGAGCAAAGACTTACAATCTGATTTGAATAGAGTTTATTAAATTTTGTGTTATGATCTTCAAAGGAACTAAATCCAACATATGTTAGATGCAATTTTATTAGTTCAAATCTTTTTTGTGAAGCCACCTCTTTCTATTTGTCTTTTCTTTGTGAATAGTGATTTTACTTGGAGCTTGAGTCCACCTAGTAGTGATCCTTTTTGTAATATCTTATAATTTGTTATAACATATTGTGAGTTAATCCTCATCGTGGTTTTTCCCTTATTGGGTTTTCCACATAAAAATTGTGGTGTTCATGTGGTGCATGTGTTATGGATTATTCATGCTTTCATTCCTTATAATTGTTAAGTATACTTTGAAAATTGGATGGTTTAATAGAATACTGATTCACTCCCCTCTCAGTATTCTGAGTTTTCAACAATTGGTATCAAAGCTTAGTTCCTTGGAAGAAGCCTAACCACTTTGGAAAGATCTTGGAAATTGAACACATGCTAATAGAAAGTTTCCTATTTCTCTAGAAGTGATTCAAGCTATTGGATACATAGAAGAAGATTGCATGTTTGACAAAGATGGAGAACTCAAAGTTTACCTTGAATATCTTGACAAAATTGAAGTTGAAAACAAATATGTAAAGGAAAATATTAAAGAAGCAAATGACTGCATCAAAAAATTGAGAGAGAAAATCAAAAAGTTTAGAGAAAGACATAAGTCTCGGTTAATGAACAATTGAAACAAGCAAATGAGAACATCACCAGCCTGAAAGTGCAAGTAGAAGAAAAGAAAAGAATTAAGGAATTTTTTAATTCAATGGTAAAAAGAAAGACTGATGAATGCACAAGGCTTGAACAAGAAGTGGTAAATCTAAGATCAGATCTAGAGAAAGCAAGAATTCGTGAGAAAAACTTTAAGACAAGTTCTACAATGCTTGATGAGTTAGTTGTAGGTTAGAAAGAATCTAAAGACAAAGGTAGTTTGGGACTTGAAAAAGGAGAAATCTCAAAAGCAAATCAGATGCCTAACACAAAGAATATCAGTGAACCAAAGAAGATTGAAGACAAGAAGAACAATGGAAAGTTTCAAAATCACAGAAAAAATGCTAGGAGACTCCCTATCAGACAACTAAATGCTCAAAGGTACCCATCTTTCAATGGTAATTGTTATTTTTGCAATAATTTTGTACATCGAGCAATGGAATGTAGAAACAAAATGAATCAAAATGTTTCATCCTTTATTGGTCAATGCTTTACATACAAGAAGTTTGGACATAGAGCAAATGAATGCAGAAGTCAAATGATGAATGCATATAACAGTGGTAGAATGATTCAATATTTCAATGGTTATTGTTATGCATTCTATGGATTTGGACACAATGCTAATCAATGTAGATTCAAAATGAATAAAAGGAATAATGCTCAAAGAAATTTCATATGTAACAACTACAATAGATCAATACATATTGCTAGATTTTATAGGATTAAAAATTCAAGAAAAGATAATCCAATAAAGAGAAATGAACCAGTTAAAAATATTGGTTTGGTTGAAGTAAAGAAGGAAATGGAAAATATTTTGAGAAAGAAAGAGGAGCCTGAGAACAAGGAAGAATCATATACTACAAATGGATTTGTACCACCCTCTGGTGTAAATAATTCCTCTAGAAATTGAACCTAGGCTTTGGCTCGGGGGGAGCAATAACATAAAATAAAATAACCCCCTACCTATATGAGGTGTCATGGCTTGGCACGAAGATATGAGATGAAGATGGACAATATGGATCGTTTGGAGAAAACTCCAAAAGAAAATTTACAATTGTGGAGATTTGTGGAGTGAATTAGGGTAATGTGAATTAGAGAAGAATCGAAAGGATTATATACTTATCATTTGTCAATTTCATTCATTTTTATGGTATTGTGAATTAGGAAGAATTCAAGAGTTCGAAGGTGATTTGTGAAGCAGAGCATCCAAACCCCAGTTTCTATTGAGCAAGAAAAAGGTATTTACCATTGTCCAAAACTAAAATATAATTTTTTTTTAAGGAATTGAATTCAATAGAGATGGAAACACCTACTTTAGTGAATGTGAGTGAGAAACCTCAACCAAAATTGAAGAAATACCCCATGAAAGTGTTTGAGAACAACCCACTCAGAGCTTTTTTGAGTATTCCATATAGGGTTTTTCCCATAGAGGACATTAGGACATACATCCATCAGAAAATGGAAGAGTATAATCGTACAAAATTTACAAACCTATGGATAGATCAACCGATTGGAGATGATTTCAACATCAAACCTGAATATGAAAACCTAGTGAAGAAGAAACTAGATTTTTGGCAACGGTTTACATGCTTCATCTATAATGATGAACTTAAGTATGTGAGAATGGCATTAAGTAGAGTGTATGAAAATTTCATATGGACCAACATGCTTGGTTTGACATCTAAGTCATAAGAGAGAATATTGGACTTTGTCACATTGAACATATACCTATATTGAAATATGTGGAAAACAAGGATGCAATGGAATTAACTGAGCCACAATTTATCAAAGGGATCTCACTATTAACACTATATACACTAGTACACAAACAACAATATATGACTAAATAAACTACTAAAAATTGCATATAAATGACTAATTTTAGTCATGTGACTATTAATAGTTTATTTGTAGTCATTTATAACACCACCAAATTTATGACTAAACTATTTTAGTCATTTATTTAGTCATTGATTTTTAGTCATTGATTTGGTCATTGATTTAGTCATTTGTTTAGTTATGGTAGTGATTTATTTAGTCATATATTTAGTCATTGATTGTTGTTAACTGGTCATTTATTTAGTAATGGTATTCATTTATTTAGTCATTACTTTAGTCATATATTTAGTCATTAATTTAGTCATATATTTAGTCATTAATTTAGTCATTAATTTAGTCATTACTTTATTCATTAATTTAGTCATTAATTTAGCCATTTTTATTTACTAGTTTCCATTAATTGGTAGTAAATATAGTCATGAAATGAAAAATTTATTAAATACCATAAATTTTATAATGAAAAACTAACATAATATTAAACTTGAACTAAAACATAAAAGAAAATAAAAATATTACATATACGAACAAGGTACAACATGCTAGAATTAAAATATTGATTCAACATCATGATAAATAAAGGTAATTTGCAATAAAAAATTTAATGCAAATATATATATATATATATCAAGTTACAAGATGTCAAAGTTGTCTAAGAATATATATGTAAATATAATGAAAAATGTCAAAGTTGTATAAGATTTTCCAACTTTTTTAAATACACCATGATAATTAAGATCCCTGAACAACACAATCAAAATACTGCATAAAGCAATGAGTCAAGATGCCTAACAACTAGTACATGATAAACATGTTCAATTATGTCATTTTTTGCAAATATTTTAATGGCCACTATGTGAAGGTTCCCTCTTTATCTTTCAGACGAACAACTCCATCTATTGTCTTCATAAACAAGGGGTGTGTTACTTGTGACCTCTAAAATGTTTATATTTGCATCTCATGTTCCTTTCAAGTTGAATCCATGTACAATAGATAGGGATTGAATCCACCCAATGCCCACAACATCACCATCAAACGGATCCAACAACCTAACTTTATCCCCTTCTTTGAGTTTATCAATACATTTTTGCAAAAAGAAAAGAAAAAAAACACATTATATTACATAGGTAATGATTACCCTTGTTTTCATAATAAAAATACCATTACTTACTTAAACAGTACTTGCATGTGTGTGTTAAAATAATTGCAAACAGAAATTTTCAAAAATAATTGCAATGATCAATCTAATTTACTAAAAAACCAACACTCATAGCAGTGCTTACAATGTTACTATTAGTTTCATGCTAATCAGATACAAAGGCCACAAATATAAACACTACATTACCATGCAGCATATCAAAATTTCTAAGAAAATAATAAATTTCAAGAGTTTGGGTTGATGCAAGAAATTGGGTACACAAAAGCTCAAAAAGCGGAAGTGTTTTTGTTGTTTTTAATAATTTATCACACTTGGATTGAAAATTTGAGGCACTTACACAATGAATCATAAAAAAAGTCAGTATTATGAAATTTAGCATTTTTAATCTAGTTTCAAATATGTAAATTATTCAAATACCCATATTATAGAAATTAAATTTTGATAGGGATCTATAAAAACCACTTTTTAAAAGTCCATTTTTTTTTACCATACCAAGCACGTGTACTGACACCACTTTTTGACCCAAATAAAAGTATTTGCTAGTCCCCTTTTGGGAGAAAAGAGGCCCCAACAACATAGAAGATTGATGCTGGAATTTTTTTTTTTTTTTTTTTTGTTGAATTTTTTTTTATTAATTTTAACCATGGCGTGCTTGTTATTTTTTAAAGTCAATACCCGAACAACATAATTGGACCTAAACTAAATATTTTTTGAATCTTTTTTTTCATTGTGTAGAGAATTGTCTGAAGTTTGATGTCATATAAATGTTTTTACAAGAAACATAACCAAAAAAAAGTTATTAAAAAACAAAAAATGTTTGATATTTCAAGTTTAAAGACTAGTTTGCTTAGAAATTAATTAAAAAATAGCAAAGATAATCCAATCTTAATAAAATTTATATATTTGGAAAGTAGACATCATGTTATCTAATGGGTTTTAATTTTATAGATCGATTCAGAAAAAAAATTCCATCAGCCATATTGCCAAAGTTGGACATTCTTGTTCAATCTGCCTTAGTTTTTTAGTTGCAGGTCAAAGGCTAAGGCTCGGATTGCCAAACCTTTTCCAATCCTAAAACCAAGGCTACATGTGGTTTGGGAATTCAATTTTTTAAAAACGCATACATGTTTCATAACGCATATGCGTTATTTAATTACCCGTTGGGTAAAGGTAATGTGTATGTGTTATATAACACGTACAAATTCTTAGAATAGAACATGTATGTGTTTCATAATGTGTACGCATTTCTGATATAGCCATTTTTCCCTAATTTGGTAAATACTGATAAAACACATTTTTTCTACAACATTCATTTTTTGCAATATGAACCGAAAGCGCCATTTTCTGTATTTTTTATTGCAAATTTGTCTTGTGCAGGGCATATTCTATTCAAATTGTTGGAAGAGACAAAGTGCAGGTTGAATTTTTTGAAGTGGAATAAAGTACAAGAGATCTTTACAAAAAGATTTGGAAAAAGAGAATTTTTGGATGCATTCATGATGTTTTTGTACTTCAGAGTTTAAAGAAAAAAGGATCTTCATGTACTACATAGTTTTATTTGAATATTTGAAAGAGATAGCAATTTGAAAATAGGTTGTATTTGAATCAAAAAAAAATTCATCAAAGAGGGTTTGGTAACCATGGGTGATAAGCAAATACAAAGAAAAATATTTAGAAAGTTAATGACACTCGAAGAAATTCAAGCAAATAGAGATATGGAGGCAAAAAGACAAAGGGATAGAAGAGAAAGAATTCATCAAATGAAAAAATTGCAAGCATCTAGTTCCAAGAATGTTGAAGAGGAAGCCATGAATGATGAAATGAATGTAGATCATGATGCAAATGTGGAGATGGTGAATATGGAAGAAAATGTAATTATGGAGACAAACCCAACTATGCCTTCAACGTCAACTTTGAATGATGTGGAAATAGTACATATGCAAACAACTTTGGGTTTGTCTTCAAATCCATCTCTCAATGATATGGAAAATGCACCTATTTATACAATCCATCTAGGTATGTGTTCAAACCCAAGTTTTGATAATATTGATATTGCTTGTTTAGATGAAGTTGGATACACCATTGATGATATCAATAATTCCAAGGTTGAACCAATGCAAAAATAAAAAAGTGATGAAATTATATCTTATGAGAATGCAAATGAGAATTAAATCCCTCATACTGATGAAAATGTGAATAAAATCCCTTTTACATTTGAAAATGAAAATGAAACCCCTTGTGTGAATGAAAATGAAACCCCTTGTATGGATGAACCTGAAAATGTTCTTTTTACAATTGAAAGAGATGTGTTAGATAAACTTCGTGGTAAAGTTTCTTGGAGACAAATTAGAAATTATGGAAATAGAATATATATATAAAAAAATTATAGAAAGAAATTAGGATTCCAATGTCAACTCATGGTGTAATTGATGATAATGTAAAAAATGAGACTAGTGACAAAAAAATTAGGTGTTTTTGTAAAACCAAAAAAGAAAGATGATTCAATAGAACAAGTCATATCCAGTGTTGCTAATGCTATTGATTTTATAGGTAAGAAAAGTTGGTCAAAAGATAAGAATGTAGCTCGTTGTGCAATAACAACTGCTCTAGTTGATAAAGCAACTTCAAATAAAAGAATATTAAGTAAGATTAGTAAATGTATAAAAGTAAATCCTAAAACTTTGATAAGAGCTGTTAAAAGAAGAGAAAGTATTGAAAAGGATCCAATTAATCAATGTTGGAGTTTTAGTGGTAGACTCCCAAGATCAGACAAGAAATTAACTAATGAAATTAAATCTTTAATTGAAAAATTTTGGCATGAAAATACATGAGTATCACCTAACATTAGAGATGTCTTAAAATTAAGGGTGGGTTCAAAAATTTGTGAACCTCATCCAAAGAATCTCTTAGATATGACTCAAACTGAATTATATAAAAAAAAATTAGATGTTTTAATCTTACCATTGAATATTAATATAAGTCAAAGATCATTCGAAAAGTGTAAACCTTGGTATGTTAAAATTAATAAGCAATAAATCTCTTGTTGTTGTAAGACCCATGTACAATTTCGTTATTATTGTGATAGTTTTCGATATATATGATGCACTTTGCATGCTAACCAAATTGTGCAGGACATTTGTGGTATTCATATGCCACCTAAAAGAATCAAAGATTTTATTGCAGGTTTGTTTTGTGAACCCTCTAATGGAAACTTATTTTATTTTAAAACATGTATTTCTAGAGAATGTGATAGATGTGGTAACTTTTCATTATTAGGAGAATGTATACATGAAAGTAGTTTAGATGAATTTGGACAACAATTAGTGGATGTAAAAAAATTTAAAAATGTTGAGTATACTTTGAAAGATGGAAAAACTGGATAATGTTGTGAGCTAATTGTGGAAAAATCTAGTGTGCATGCATTTATTAATTAATTTAAAGATAAGATTGTACCTAAATATGTTCAACACTCTTAGTATGCTCATTGGCTTGATAATCAATTTCATTTATGTAAAAACACATTCCCAATTGGAACTATACTGTCAGTTATTGATTTTGCTGAAAATTATACTCTTGCTCCATAAGAAGAAATTCAATCATGGTATTATAATTCAGTGCAAGTAGCTATAAATGTTCACATTGTTTATAGACATACAGATGATAGCACAAATATAATAGAAAATTTTTGAGAGAGTACCATTTTTATGTAAGTGATAATCGATTACATTCATCTAAGTTTTTTCAATATTGTTTTGATATATTTTATAAAAATTTAAAAGAGAGAGGAATTCAAATGCTAGAACATCTCATATGGTCGGATAATTGCACAGGTCAATTCAAAAATGCTAGAATGTTTTATTGGTTATGTAGACTTCATAAAAGAAAATAATATCCGGCCACATATGGAGTTTGAAAGTAGTCATGTAGTAAGGGGAGAACGATGGAGGCAGTGCATGTGTGAAAAGAGCTCTTGCTAGAGAAACTAAGGGTGAAGATGTGAGATTTAGAGATGCACATGCAATTGTAGATTGGTCGCGATACCAGAGTATCTACAAGAACAAGTGAGAGCTCAATAATTCGGCTGGCCCTAATACAGTTGGTTAAGGAAAGAAAATGATATTTTTCTCGTGAGATTGTGAAACAATTAATGGATCACAAAATGGCATTCATTTAATATTTTGAATGCAAACACATAGACAATATGGACAAGGGAGTTGGCATACTTTTGTCAATTTTGTAATGTGGGTGATTGGGAGGCATGTGAAAATATGGAATGGGTCAAACAATGGCAACAAAGAGCCTTAATGCCTACATCGACACATGTTCAACATGGAATGACAATTGAAGATAATCAAGTGTTCACATTAGATGATTATGATCGTGTTTTAGATCTTGTACAAGAAGGTACATTATTTATTGAGTTGAATTTTATATGTATGCATGTTTAATATATGTGAATTAAATATAAGTCACTCTTTATTGAATTTTTTATTTATTTTTGTAGGACATGTGTATGTTGTTGTTGCACCTGAGGGGAATGAAGAGCAAACTGAGTACTGGTTGGCTAGATGTGTTGAGATAAAACATAAGTTGGTACATCCTAGAGTGGATGATGACAACTTTGAGTATCCAAATGGTTCAGTGGTTATTGTTGGCACCTGGCTTCGAAAATATTTGATGAGAAAGAATGGCTTGCCTACATTTGAAGATTATGAAAGACACAAGAAGATTATACTTTATTCACATTTAATTTGGGAAACCAATATAAAACTAGTTAGATATCAAGGGAGGCCTGCTAATAAAGTTTTATGGAAACTTTCAATGGATGATTATGAGACAATCATAGATGCATTACAAAAAAGAGAGGATGCAAATGGTACAACAGAGTAAATAAATATTGGTAAGTATATAGTTGTATATATATTTAATTGATATATATATTTGTCTTTAATAGTCATTTCCTAATTAAAGTTTTATATCATTTTTTGTTTCAAGTCTCCCAAAATTAGATGCTTTACAAAAAAGAGAGAAGATACATATATTACAATGGAATTTGAGTCTAAAGACAGGTAACTATATATATAGTTCTAGATACATTTAATTGATAGTATAAATATAAAACTAAATTTAATTCATTGTCATTTTATAAAAAAATTATAATTGATTTCATATCCCCTTAAGCCATTCTCTTAAAACCCCTTAAGCCATTCTATTAGTACCCCTTAATCCATATCCTTGTATATCTACCCTTAATCCATCCACTTGTATCCCCTTAAATCACTATCTCAACACCCCTTAAGCTATCCTCTTAGGACCCCTTAATCCATATCCTCGTATGTCTACCCTTAATCCATCCACTTTCATCCCCTTAAGTCACTCTCTCAACACCCCTTAAGGCATCCTCTTAGGACCCCTTAATCCATATCCTTGTATGTCTACACCCAATCCATCCACTTGCATCCCGCCCAGTCCCACTCTCTCAACACTTATAGCTATCCTCTGGGATCCCTTAATCCATATCCTAAATGTCTACCTTAATCCATCCTTTCATCCTAAGTCACTCTCTCATAGCATAAGCTATCCTCTTAGGACCCTTAATCCATATCATGCATATGTCTACCTTAATCCATCCACTTGCATCCCCTTAAGTCACTCTCAACACCCCTTAAGCTATCCTCTTAGGACCCCTTAATCCATATCCTTGTATGTCTACCCTTAATCCATCCACTTGCATCCCCTTAAGTCACTCTCTCAACACCCCTTAAGCTATCCTCTTAGGACCCCTTAATCCATATCCTTGTATGTCTACCCTTAATCCATCCACTTGCATCCCCTTAAATCACTCTCTCAACACCCCTTAAGCTATCCTCTTAGGACCCCTTAATCCATATCTTTGTATATCTACACTTAATCCATCCACTTCCATCCCCTTAAGTCACTCTCTCAACACCCCTTAAGCTATCCTCTTAGAACCCTGCTGATGGTGTTTCCTGCACAACAACAACTCAAACAAGATACAAGTATCCTATCTCTCTTGAAAGGTAAATCTCAATTAGCAAGCCTCAAGAGATAACCCCAAAGGTCTCTAATGTTAAGATTCTTGACAATGCATAAAAAACTCAAATAATATGTGAAATCTTGGTAATCACAGGGGCCTTACAAATGAAGACAATGTTGAGAATTTGTTCTTTCATTTAGATGCAACAATATGGGTGATGCTTTCAATCCTAAAACTAACCCAGATTCAAAATAAATAGCAAAAGAGACAAGGGTTTCAGAAATATTTCTAAGACTAAAAACTAAGATCAATCACAACAATGATGAATGTTGTAGATGGACAGATCCCCAATGAAACCAATCTCTGTTTGATCAAGGATAAGCCTACAACTCCACAAAATGGGTACAATCTTCTCGGGGGCTAAGATTTTTCGGACTTTGAACATTCATTCACATACCCAATAAGCTGAAACGAAATGTAAACAAGCATCAGCCTTGAGTTGAACTTAACTAAAATAAGACCTAGACTAACTTTACATGACAGCTTTACAATCAGAAATTTGCTAAAAGTATGAATAGGAGATGGA
>VDFB02240317.1:8191-43314 GCA_007258455.2 Sequoia sempervirens
CATGCTTTGGTAGATTTTTTCCAAGCATCCATAGCTTGTTTGAAAGCACCTGTTTGAGGTTTTTACTTTTTAGCCATAGCATGAAGGTGTTGAACTGTTTAATAAAATGCTTTGGTAGACATGTATGAAAAATGTGGTAGCTTAGAAAAGGTAGTGAACTATTTGAAAAAATGCTTCAAGAAACATGAATTGTTTAACACAATTCCTCAAAGAGCAAGAGATCTTCATTTCTTTTTTTTTTTGCTTTGAAATCCTATAAACAACATAAAATGGATTTTTTAAAAAGGCTTTCCAAACTTTCAAGTAAATGTTATTGGCAAGTGTGAAGCCAAACTCTGCAACTTTTTCAACATCTTGCCTACTTGTTTCTTTGGAACAAGGAACCAAGAAAATATATGTAGATAGCTTTGATTTGATTGATTCATCCATTAGAATATGATTAAAAATATCTGCAAACATGCCTAATAGTAAATAACACCAATTTACATACCTGGATTTGAGTGAACAATAAAAAGCTCCAACATCAAGTGCCCATTCAAATAATGTCTATACTCAAGAGAGGTGGTGATTGTTTGTTAATCATTATCAAGCCACCTCTGCCCTGCATGGTTGGAGAACTATCAATTTTTTTGCAGCACCTAAATTATTTACAAAACATTTTAGGAAAAATTCTTGTCCTTTTACCATGAGCTAAAGAGGCTTCTACTTTTAAGTTACCTATTTAATTAACCACTTGAATATCCCTAATTAAATGCAGAGAGACATTTTTTTTTCATTTGAAAAACCATGTCTTTGATTATCCCTTCTCAGTATCTTACTTGAGATGCATATTGATTTGGTTTTCCACAATTTTATAAAATCATATCTTGTTGCAAACTAGTCTCAGCTTAACAACAAATTGATCAAACCCTTACTAATAAAAATTTATCTCATACCTAAACATAAAAATACATCAAACTCGGACATATAACATAGTAAAGAGTGAAGGCAATATTCAATAGTGATCTTCAAACTTGAAATGTCATATTGTGTGAAGCAGGTGCCCATTCTTTTGCAATTCATTTTTCCAAAGATTCAGCATCGGTGTTTGGTGAAACACAAATGTCAAAACCTACTTTTAGGTTGCTTGCACTAAATAGAAAATTCCATTCACCACCTATGTCAGCATATACTCTGGCTTTGCAAGCATCCTCCCTACATGAAAATGGGAGCTTTGGAATAGGGTATGGACATCGGTAAAAGAAATGTGCACCAATAGAAAATGTTTTTGTATACTAAATTGTGTAGGGTAAAAGATGTAATATCAAAACCTAAATGTGCACATTATTAGGAACTTGGTGGTAATTTTCATTTTAATAATCATACTCTAAACCTTATTTTCAGGTTGCAGCTCACCAAATTGGAGAAGTGATCGGGAACCAATAGTGGTGGGAAAAGTAGCACAAAATGGTGAAAAGCAACCAAAAAAATGGCAAAAAATGATGAATGCTTAATATTTATTTAATCATAAAAAATTAATATAATATATATAATATAAAATATAATTAATATATTATATATATTTAATATAGTAGTAATAAGATTAAATTATATATAATATAATTTTATTTATTATTATATTTAATAGTATATATATGTTATATTATTATTATAGGGTTATTTTATTATTATATATTGTATTCTATAATAAAAAAATATTAAATATAAATATAAAATTATTATAATTAATAATTAATATATTCTTATATAGAACAAATTAAATTAATATATAAAAAAATTGATAGTTTAATTGATCTTTGGAGAGATTAGGAAAAAGAAAGAGAGGTCGAGGGGGAGACAATTCTATATAGAGTGAAGAATATATACTAACACTTGCACCTAAGGGAGGTTTGAAAGGATTGTGTCGATAGAAAATTATGTGTATGCTAATATGTTAGAGAGTATGTGTTTGTGCATGGATGTGCTACAAATTCTATTTGCATGTGGCTAGCTTAAAAAATTAATAATAAGTGCTAAATAATGGAATGAAATAAATTTAGACAAATCTAGATTAGGGCTTCCTAACATACTTCATGCTCTTGGGCTTAGGTGTGGTGAATTTAGGGCTCCCTAAAATGCTTCCTCTTTGACCCCATCATGCTGGACCATGGGAATAGCACTATTGATTCTTGATTCGTTAAATGATCCATTCAAATGGATTGAAATAATTGATAATATATATGTATTATTTAAATGAAAGTGTTTGCAAGATAGCCCTCAAAATGCAATTGGCTGATTGTTTAAAGGATGTTGATGAACTTGGAAATATTTAAGGTAGACTTGTGACCTTCAAGATGAACTAGTTCAAGGATGATAAATAACTCAACCAAATGCATGGAACTAGATACATTTCACATACAAAGTAGCTAAGTTAGGGGTTGGTTTGATAGATATTCAATTCAAAAAGTGTTGGTGTATTTAGAATTTTTGCAAAGTATGGTGAAGTGAAAGATGAAATTTTGATGAAGGGGTGGATGAAATTTTTGAACCAATGTTGACTTAAAGTGAACCTTTGTTTGACAATACTAAGGTAGTGAGAAACATGCTAGACCTCTAAAATTTCCAAACCCTAAAAGACCCAATGACTTAGAGAAGTTCAAAATTTTGAAAAAGACTAGGGTTCTGACTGTAAAAGAAGGAATACAAGTTTGGATTGTTCCTTGAAGCACGTTTGTGGAAGTTGTATACCAACCTAGTTATATTTTTGTGAAGTGCTAAAAGGTATTTCTTGAGAGATTTTGGACTAAGATGCCTAAGTTTGAAATGATGACTTGTAGACCTTCTTTTGGGGATCCTGACTTTGTGTGAGATCATTTAGAAAAGTTCAAGTTTATGGAAGAAAGGAAGATATTTATTGCCACACGGGTGGTGGTAATATGGGCCTTCCAGCCCCAATATTAGCTTGTTCCTCTTCTTCATCCAATATTGTTGTTGTGTTTCTCCACTAGGTAAGTGTTTCCTTGGTTTCAAAAGTGAAGCTTCTCAAACTACTAATGATATCAGTCTATTCTTTGTTAATGAGTTCAAAGTTTGGTTGAATGATAGCACCTTCAAGATCAGGTTGTTCAATGGGATCAATCAGTCTCCAAATAGTCATGTGGGGTTGAAATTGTCAATTTATCTTGCTTAAGTGAATTTATTTTACCACAAACACTTGTCTTGATTAAGTTTTCAAACTAAATGTTTATGTCAAAAACATCATAACTTTCACAATGTCCATTTTGTGAGAAGCATGAGGTTGAAGCCATAATTTCCTATGTTATCTTTGGAAAATATGGGTTGAGATAAAATCCAAGATGTTTAGAAATATCTAAGGATAGAAATACTTAGGACAAGCAGTAATATCAAGGCTATTTCAAAAGGTGTCCATATTTAAGCCAAAGTGTTTGAAATTTTGAGGAAGATAGTGAATGTTTGTTTATCACGTTTTGGAACCAAGAAATGTATTAAACCGACTCACAATCATTTACAATCCTAGGTTGAAATGGCCATACTTGTTGAGTCCCCACTCATATTTCTCCAAACACTAAGACATTGTGAACAGTTAGAGATTTGGTGAAACTAGCTCCCCTCCACGACACACACTTCTTTGGGCCACCAAATCTAAATATCTTGAAGATCCTAAGATCCTAAGGATTTTTCTATTTCAAAAATGAATAGTAAAAATTTGGGGCAACTTCAGAACAACCATTCTTGCACCAACAAGCATTAAGGATTTTTGATAACTAAATAATTTGGTTCTTAGTAACAAAACGAGAACACCCAGCCATATACACACCCACTTTGCTACTTAAGGCTCTTACTACCATTCTCATTCCACTTAAGGCATGGTACTAGGTGTAGTATGTATACTGTCTAGGATAGAAGGTACTTTCTCACGATTTCCCAACCTTTAATATAGCCCACCAGTAAACGTGCTTGAAAGAAATTTCCTATGAGTTTCCCATTGTGGGGTACATCTCATAGTAAGTCCTCTCTTAAGAGTGAAACAAAGAATAAATTTGTACTTAAGTATTTCTCTTCACCCAAGATCGCACGAAGTGCAAGGGGATTGGATATGTACTATAAGTGCACACAAATAGGGAAGTACACTTGGATTCTTTCTCTTCACCCAAGATCACATGAAGTGCAAGGGGATTGGATACACACTGCAAGTGTGTCACAAAAAATAAAACACTCATTCATTTTACCCTCTAAAGCTAGGATGAAATCATTTTATGCACCAAACAAAATGTTTAAGTTTCCTTGTTCAATTTTAAAACCTAAAAGACAATGATGAAATGAGGGTTTAATTTTAGTCTTGTTTGAGCATTTGTTTTAAACCCATATGAAAATTAGTGAGGTCCTAGAGCATAAAATAAAAATCATAAGAAATTGGGTTATAATTGCCCCAAAGCATTAAACGCTTGTAACAATCATAAAATCTTAAGATGAGAATGCTTCTTCCATTTAACTTTGATCGTCTAACCTACAAAACCTAGTTAGCCTAAAAACCAGAACAAAAATTTAAAGACATGTTAAAAGTTAGATAAAGCCAAGAAAATTCAAAAACATGTCAAAAAAATAGCTTGATCTTGTTTATCAGTAAATCGCGATGTTGAAATCAATCGCGTCATTGAAATTCATCAATAGCATCACTATATTGGGTATGCCTCACCAAACTAAAAAAATAAATCATGTCACTCTACAAAAAAAATGAGATCAAATGCATCACCAAATCAATAGCATTGCTAAACATAAATTTATTCTGTGTCAAAAAATTAAGCAAGCATCACTATATTTAAACATGGTGACAATTAATTACTTGCATTTTGATTTTAATTATGTGTTTCCATAATTAAATCACATATGCGTTGTTGTATAACAACACATCATCAAATACATAAATTTATAATCAATAGTGTCGTTGTACCTAAAACACAAGGAAAAACAAAGATTTGACAAGAAAATCATTAGACTAGTTAGTTTGTGCCCTCCTAGCACCAAAATGTGACCAAGGATATTAGTATGGGCCGATTACGCTTGATCCATGAAGAATAGAAGCATATTCATGCCACTAATACTCAATCTAAACAAGATCAATTGAATTAAAGTTAAACTAAACATTCATTAAAGCAAAGAATTCTAACTTATGAAAAAATTTAAAATGTATATTCTAACCCATTTGAAACTTATCACGTTTTGGGAGTGGTGTCGCTTTGATGTGGAACAACGACCCTTTCCCAATCCCATGATTAGTGAGTATGTTTCAATCGATTATATTGAAGAGAATCGATGAAACAGTTGTGAGATGTGATTGAAAACATGATTTATGCTAAAATGAGTATGATGCAAAAGCTAATCTACCATGATTTATGCTAGAAAATGATTTAGATATATAATTGCTAAGCTAATCTAAATTATATTTAAACTAAAAAAGATTCAAACCCTGATTATCTAATTAGCTAAATGGATGCATTATGGAAGCCATTAATGAAATCTAACCTATTATGCAACTAATCTAAAATAAAATATGCTAAATGTGAGTTAAAAATGAGTGTGAGTGTGAGTGATTTCAACAACATAAGTTTTCTTGAAAAAAGATGGATCCATTTGTCTCCAAATAATGTTTTATTTATAGGAAAGCAAATGAGAAATGAAGGGTTGAGATCAAAAAATTTAATCAACGGTCAAGGATGAAGGAAATTGGAGGCATGGATCATGGATTCTCATCAATGGGTGAGAATGCAAGATGAGATCTAATCAAGGACTCTCATTCCTTCAAACAAGCACACTTTTGACTTGTATAAGAGGTCAAAAGTTAACTTGCACAAGTTTGGAGTTAACTTTCATATGAAACTAAGTGAGAATATTCCATTTTTCAAATGATTGGAGGAGAGAGAATATTCTCATGGGTGAGGGAAACGAATATTTTGCAAATTAAAACAAAGTTTAATTGTGCAAAAGGGGAAAGAATATTCCCCTTTTGGAGGAATGTGCAAAGGAGGAATATTCCCTTGTAAGTGGGAGGGAAATTATATTAGTTAGATAATTTCTAATTAAACAAGGGTTTAATCATCCAATTAGGGGAATTTAGAAGAATAAAGTGATATTCATTAAATTAAATGATTTAATGAATGGGGAAAGGTGAAATGACATTTAATTAAATAACTTAGAGTTATTTAATTAAATAAGAAGACCTAGGTAATTAAATTAATTTAGCATATATTTTGGTACCCTAATCCTTTCTAGCGCTTCTAGGGTGTTGCACCTAAAAGGAGAAAGAAGGGCCAAAATGGGCAATGTTACACTCAAAGTCAATGCAATATGGATGGAATATGAATTTAAATATGCCTAGATGTAATGATGAAATTATGACTAAATGCAATGATATGAGTGCAATAAACTAATAAAATGGATTGATTATTAATGCAAGACTAATGAACTATGCAATGTTTGAAAACACATTATGTAGTGCAAAAGCACCTAGAAATGAATGCAAATTGCAAAAGAAATGGACAAAACTGAAAGTTTCCACCTAAGATATTGATGAAGACTGGAAATGACTTTTGGAATGCTGTTGATGCTGATTTTTAGGCCTAGTGGGACTCATTCGCCATTTTGGGCGAATCAGTCCCAATTTTGTGAAATTGCTCCAGAGCCCGTTTCTGACAAATAGGTATCCAAAAATGAAAAAAACCAAAATTAGTCCTAGAAGTGGGACTTGTTCACCACCCATGGAGAATGAGTCCATTTTTTAATTTCTAAAGATTCAAAGGTGGAAACAGGAGCCTTTGGTCTGCACTTTTTGCTTCTTTAGGTGTCTGGTTCTGAAACTGTCAAATTCGGGCCTGAAGGTGACTTTTTGTGGGTATTTTTCCTTATCCAATGAAGAGATGAATTGAAAAAAATTCCAACTTGATCTTAAATGATTTCCAAGCCTCTAAGATTCCTAAATTTACAAACACTCAAGACAAGAAAGAGAAATGTTGGATGTTAGGGCATGGGGGTTTGCCTTGGTCAAACCCCTTTTAGGAAATTAAACCAAAATGGAGAAAGAATGTAATAAAACATGCAATAATGGAGTTATTACCTTTCCATGATGATTGATCTTGAATTTATGCAACTAAACATGAAGAATCTTCCCTTAAATGTCTTAGGAAGCTATCTTGATGACTTGCAATGATGATACCCTAACTTTCTTGACTTGATAGAGAAGATAGATGATGAATGATAAGAGATGTTTGAATGAGTTAAGAGATGTAAATTAGGGTTTAGAGACTTTTTTTAATAGGAAATTCACCTTATTCACCTGTAAATTAGATCCCCAAGGCTGACATGAAGAAAAATTAAACTTAAATTCCAAAATTTCAAGCTCAAAAGTAAAAAATGGCCCAAATGGGACTCATTCACCACCTTGGGTGAATCAATCCCACCTGGCAGGGACTCATTCACCACAGATGGCAAATTAGTCCCAGAGGGGTCCATTTTCCAACTGGGTTGTTGGGGAATGCATAAATTAGGTTTATATGATGACTTTGTCGGTTATTTGATCAATTTATTCCTCGAGATGCATAATATGGGGTAATAGGGGCCTATTAGTGATGATGTAAAGGTCAATTAGGGCTTGGGACACATAATTCAATGTGAAAGTGTGATTAAATACACTTTACAACAATAAAATGAGGTCCACTTAACCTAGAAAGGCACCACATCCAATGTGAATGTATAGGACACATTAAAACACTAGATTAACATTAATTTTATTTTACAAGACTTCATTAAATACATTTTATAATGTTGAATTAAGGGAAAATGAGTTCATTAAGTCTAGAGAGGTGTGAAAGTCTTTTACAACACTTTACAATACCTTTACAAGACATCGTTAAATGATTTTGAAAGGGTCCAAGACCTAGTGTGGATGTGAAAAATACCTCAAAACACCAAATCAAGGCCTCATTAAGTCTAATTTACCATCAATTATTCCCAAATCAAGCAAGTTGCCTTTTTCCTATGGTAAAATTAAATAGTTTGATTTATTTAATTTAATGAGATGAAATGTTAGCATGAAAAGGGGGAATTAACCCAATTAAATTGATTAGGTTAATAGATGCAAATGATGCAATTAATTAAATAGTTATGTTAATTTAATCAATTAAGCAAAAAGAGGAGGGGTTTCAAGAGGAAATGATGTTGGTATACATGATTCAAGTGTATGATATTATTCATGACATTTTTTAATGTCTACAATACGTGATGAACAAAAAAGCCAACTTTACAATATTTTTGAAAACCAATAAAGCTTTTGATAACCCATTTTCACAAATTTTGTTAGTCTAAAATTACCAAATGAAATAACCATAAACTTAAATTGGAGAAGTCACAATGATGCTTGGATATAAGAATTGAATTTACATAACTAATAAATGTGTTACAAAACATAAAAGGTAGCTATGTTGATAAACGCCACAAAATAAAACATAAATTATCCCAACAAACATTCTTGAACACCGGTTTTGAAATTTGAAATCTTTTGAATCTTTTTAGTAGAAATTTAAAAAAACAAAAAACCTTAACATTCAACTAAAAATTCCACCAATCATTATTGTGAATTTTTTTAATTTTCAAAATCACAAAGAAAACCAAAAAAATAGTTGGGTCACTTCATTAAGGATGTGACCACAAAGACAACCAAAAAAATAATTGGTCACTTTATTAGTGATAGAACCAAAAAAATAACCAAAAACAAAAGTTGTGTCACTTTGTTAGTGATACAAGCACAAAAACCCAAAAACCTTTAATTTACAACAACAGACATTGAGTGAAACAAAGAAATCCCATCTGAAACAATAAAAAAATAAAAAATTAGATGGAAAAAATATGTGAACCCTTAAACCCAATTTAAAACTATGTTGTAGCAGGCAATTGTATTAGTGACATCACTCCACTATGCTTCCATTTAACACTAGATAGATGAGTAGAATGAAGATAACCCTAATGAATAAACAAGAATGAAAAAGTAATTAAAAAAATTACTAGGTATGATGGCCTCGACATTCACACTAAAATAATGGAGTGAAATTTTAAATATGTATTATCAATCAATTAAATAGTAAACAATGATGGCAACTACAAAAAAAAAAAGTGTATTAAAGAAATACAAAGAAGTGGAGCATAAAAATATGAAAAGAGAAAGGAGACAAAAAACACCTCAAAACATGTCTTGCTAGTTCATTGCCTTAGTGAGATGTAGAATCCTCACCTAGATCGAATATGCAGATGATGGCCTCGAAGATGAGCAATGAACCAACATTTGTGACCATTCCTTTTATGAAATCCATCACTAATACAAAGCTAAAGTGAACATGTTTTAGAGTCTAGATAGTGGGGTGTTGATGTGCGATAAATGTGAGGTATTAAAGTATTGAAGGTTCCATGGCATGGAAATATGGCACCATCCCATTCACCTAAATGCAGATGGACACGGGGTTAACATGGTGAGTCGAGGAGGAAAGAGAAGGTGATGAGCAAATTTAATGTTAGCATGTTTAAAAAAACAAGTGTTATACTCGCCACACAATGTGGTCAACATGTACTTATGGGATCTTAGACTAGGTTCAGGTGTCTTGATCTGCCACCAGCAGCCTTGAAATAGCTTGAAAAATACCCTCCTCATCCTTGTCCTCCACATGGTAGTGTAACGTAGAAAAATGGATTTTTGGACATTTTCACACTCATTCGGGTCCTTGTGGATTTTGGCTTAGTTTGGCCTTGATTTAGTGTTGTAATATGAATAACACAATCACATTAGGTCTTGGGCCCTTGCAAACTAAATAAAATGCATTTATCGATGTCTTGTAAAGGTGTTGTAAAGTGTTGTAAATGAATTTCACACTTTTCTAGAATTTTATTAAGCATCTAAGTCTAATGGACCTATTTTTCCCTTAATTCAATGTATTTAATTGCATTCTCACATTAATCTAGAAGGCTTGTAAATTAAACTTAATTTTAATCTAGTGTTGTAATGTGTTTTACACATTCACATTGGATCTTGTGTCTTTCTAGGCTATCTCGACCTCATTTTAATGTTGTAGAGTGTATTTAATCACACTTTCACATTGAAATTTGTGTCCCAAGCCCTAATTACCCTTTATATCATCATTAATAGGCCCCTATGACCCCATATTATGCATCACAAGGCTTATTTTGATAAAAAAATTTGACTATATCAACATATAAACCTAATTTCTTCACTCCCCGACATCCTAGCTGGAAAAAGAGCCCCTATGGGACCCATTCGCCACTTTAGGTGAATGAGTCCCATCTAGGTGGTACCCATTCACCCAAGATGGCGAATGAGTCCCATTTGGGCCACTTTCGAGGTTTGAGTGGGAAAATTTGGGTTTTAAGTTTAATTTTCTTCAATGTTGGCCTAGGGGATCAAATTGACAGGAATTTGAGTGGGTTGCCTATATAAATAAGCCCCCAAACCCTCTTTTCATTCAAGTATCATAATGCATTCATATTTTCAAGTCAAGCAAGCTAGGGTTAGGTATTTTCAAGACTTCACAAGATCAATTCTAAGGAATTCAAGGGAAAATTCTTCATCCATTGTTGCAGTAATCCAAGATCTGGACCATCATGGAAAGTTTCTAATTTCATTACTTCATCTTCATGCTTCATTATCTTATTTCATCATTTGGTTTAATTACCTAAAAGTGGCTTGACCAATGTGAACCCCTATCCTCTAACAATCAACAAGTTTTCCCCTCTTTAATGTGTGGTTCCAGGTTTGTAGATTAAAGAAAAGTTGATTGAAAGCCTTCAAGAGTGCCAAAATGATAAAGTTGCAAATGTTGTCAAAGTTGTCATGAAAATTTTTCAAGACTCATAGAAACTCATATCTAGGGAAAAATATCCATCCAATCTGCATGAAAGCAGTGGGAAAGTGCTTATTTCATCCATCTTTAGAGGCTTGCAAAGTTTCACACAAGATTCTGCTCTTGGGACACTTTTTGAAAAAATGGGACTCATCCCATAGTAGTGGCAAATGAGTCCCACTATAGAATTTTTTCGGAGATATTTTCGGATTCGGATACCCTTTTGGTTGAAACTTGTTTTAGGAGAGTTTTCCAAAATTGGGAGTGATTCACCCAGAATGGCAAATGAGTCCCAGTAGGTCAAAATTTTAAGATCAGTAGCATTTCTAGTCTCCATTCTATCCTTTACAGGTTTCCAAGTGCACATTTTCTATTTTACTTTCCTGTTTAGTTTTACTTGCATTTTCATTCATCATTATAGGTCTTTTTCATATCACATTGTGTTTTCAAACATCTTGCATTTTCCAAGTTTATACTTAGTGGTGAACCCCTTTTATCAGTTTTCAGCCTTTAGGACAATCCCCTTTGATAGATTTCAATATCCTTTTCATTGGAATCTCAAGAGCTTGTGTTTGAGTGGGCCATTAAGATTTTTGAACCTCTCTCCTTTTTGGGATAAAACCCTATAAGTGTAAGAGAGACCCCCACATTTCAAAAATCTTTGGTTCAGGTAGATGAGTCGAACACACCTCAAAACAGAATTTTATTGTCCAAGTGTTCATTGCACAGGTGGCAAAGCTTCTTTTTATTATCTTTGACTAATGTGGCACTCAAGTATACTCCAAAAGCTATGCTGCTCCACTGTGGGGCCCTATCCCCTAAGATTAAGAGAATACTATTCAGTAACACGTTGAAGGAACCTAGTACAATTCACCTATGGATTTGCAGTGAAGGATACAATCTAATGGTTTCTTTTCCATAATATTTCAATCCATGCTTTTGTTTTATATTGTTGGAATGACCCACCTCCTTGTCATAATCCTAATAGAGAACATGCCCTTCATAAAAAATTATGTTTACAATAATTACACATTGCTTAGTACTACGATTAACAAATCAATATTACAAGTACAACTAACACTTGCACCCGAAGAAGGTGCAAGGGTTATGTCGATAGAAAAATATATATGTAGAAGATATAATTATTTTATTTACTAATCTTTTAATGCAAGGAAATTTTTTAAATACGGTGTATAGTTTATTTTGGAAATCTCCAATACAAAATTTCTATGGTGTTTGTTTCTAAATCCAACGAGTGCTACACTAAAGGCAAAGGAATTGAGATTGATATAATCTAATTTAGTTGACTAACATAGATCATTCTAGATATTTTTACATGCAACACACTCCACGTGGCTCCCTGGCTCGGTTATCATCACACAAGTTGTTTCCTAGCTTTCAATATAAGGCCACTTGTTTCACCAATACCTATATAATTCAACACAACATATGGGTTCTTGTACAATATATTGCTAGTTTTTAGCTTGCATTTTCCTACAATTTTTGGGGTTTGTGTGTGTGAGAGAGGGAGCAACAGAGTTGAAGCACATAAAAGATGGAGGATACCATCCTGGGAAAGTACAAACTAAATAGATAGATTTTCTTGAATTTCCTCTCAGATTGAAATACTTGGGAGGTATATTTTTCCTATTTGGGACCTTTCAATATGGCTTAGATTGTTCCGCTCCTAAGCTAGTGAGTGGCAGGCCTCCTCCCACTAGGGTTGTCAAAGCTCATCTTGACCCTTTTGTGCAAGATATCATTGAACAGTTTGCTTACCAGGAAGTTGGTCATCTCAGGTAAATCATAGTTATCAAATGCAAGGGAATTCAACAAATTTATCATTTTATTTTAGTATTGTGGAGTTGATTCAATGACATGGGGTTCTCTACATTGAGGTTTGAGTTAAGAGTTATAGGTTGTTTATTTGTAGGTTTCTACAAATGGAAGAGGTAGATTAGAATTGGAAGAGTTTTAGTCTAGGTTCCCTAAAATATCTCATTATGTACTGTGATGAAAATGTACAACTAGAATTTCCTTTTATAATCTAGGGGTTTCTTGAAAATATTTAACTAAAATTTCTATAATCTCATAACATCCATGAATGTTATGAAATAAAACACACAAAAATAAATGATTTGGTCATGTATAGCTTTGAAAAACCATTCATTAAAACCATGGCAAGTGACTTCACTCAAGATTTTGCATACTTATTTCATGTTCTCCATGATGTCAATGAGAAAAAAATGAGATAAACTAAAACCAATCTCTCTAGAATTGTCACTTCAATCTACTAGCAATATATGAAAATTAGATATAAAAATATCAAGGTTTTAGAGGTAATAGATTATTGAGCATGACTAAAGATAATTGCAACTTTTAAATGAATATTTTTCAATGAAATCAACTCAATCAAGTGAATTAGAGATCTTTCCACTAGCAGTTATAGTCTCAATAGCACTGACAACATAGGCAGAGGTAGCCCCTATTATCTATAGGGCATAGGCAAAACCTAGCAAGTGGGAAACATCTAAAACATCAATTGATCAACCATCACATCCAATTATAGGAGAAATATTAAGAAACCCATAATAATGGAAAGAGAAAACAGTATATAGAAACACAAACAATCAAAGAACAAACTTCAAATTTGCCATTGTAGAATAAACTTGATTGATCACTCTACAGAGTTCTCCTGATATCTTACATCTGAGTTGGATGATTTTAAATATCTATAGCGATACATTTATAGAAAATGACACAATGGCAGTGGCATTAGGATAAGGTAAGATAGAAGATATTACATCGATTAGATCATATTATAGTAGAAATGTCAATTTCCATTGGCGGTGGAGAAAAAGCGACTTGCATAGTCAGTGAACAAAGTGGTGTAGTGAAATGGTGAAGAAAAGATAAAAATAAGATCAAACATTTTGGGATGAAGTATTCCAATTTTCTGGTTGACTAAAAACCAACACAAGTTAACGAAAACTTAGCGTTGTTTTGAGAGCGTGGGACAGGTTTCAGCTAAACATGGATACAATATATAACTTATTGACTAATAATTAATATTTTCTCTTACAAAAGATGCCACTTATTATAGTCTTGGATGGTATAACTACTCTTATTGAGAACCATTTCCTGCATCTGAAAGCAATTTTTCATAATCAAGCGGTTGTTTCCTACATCTATTTCCCACCTTCAACAAAATCTCAATAGGGAAACCATTGGAATAATTCATTTCTACACAGATCCAAGCACATGTCGAGTTTTGATAGTTGATGGTTTCCTCGGGAGAGTAGTTATACCGTCCAAAACTGTTCCCATTAGCCCTCAAACAATCAAGTTCTCAAAACTAAATAGGAAGATATGGAAGTCTTACCCATAAAAAAGACGATGGTGAAAATTTTTGTGCGCAGGTCGAAATCAAGAAACAAAGGTTTCATACATAAGAAATCTCTTTGAAAGATCCATGGGCCATTTTCTAGCACTAACTCCTTCTCTTCCTCTAAATCAAACTCCAAAATGAAGAACTCCTTTGCACAAGGATAAATGTTGATTTCTCCTTCCATGAATTCCTTCCATTTATTTGATACCCAAGCATGCAAATTGCATAGTTTCGGCCAATTCTTCATAAACCAACATATCAATGCATGAACGGAAAAAAATCCGTCCCTATCCAATGCCAAACTATCCAAACAAACTTCCAAAATTTTCAAGGAAGGACAGACAGGGAAAAGCGAATATTGTTTGGCAAGGACACCATTTGCAGTGGCGGTGACATGTTGTGAGTCTGAATAAGGACCCTCGTCACCGGACACATTATTTGGGTTTTTCCCTAACCCCAAAGAGCGCCAATGGGAATTGTGTTGCGAGTAGAGGTTGCTCGTGTTCCCATATTGCAAACTCGAAGCCCTAGTTGCCTGTGCAAAATCCATTCCCCTCTCACCTAAAAGCAACGCCTTGTTATTGTCGTGTTTTCAATCTGAAAGGCCACTGAAGGATGCAGATTCTATGAAGCCTGTAGTAGAGTGGCGATTGAAAGAGTCTCTTTGCTTAGATCGTGCCTGAACGCTATCGAAAGCGAGATTTGCAATAGGCAGGAATAACTCTAGCTGCATCTGCAACAGCATTATCACCCGAACATAAAGAAAAAGCCTTGCACTCAGACGCTTTCGCGCCAAAGGAAGTGAATGAGCCATTGCAGAAATTCGAAGCACGGCGAGCCATTTAACTAGATCATATATTAATATTAAAATTATGATGGAGATCTAACCTTAATCAGTAAGGTGTTTGCAGTTTCAATTTCTTGCTAATTATTTTTAAAAAACTCTTATGGGTGGGAGAAAAGAGAATCACTTTTAAAAGAGATGAAATTATTATTTTTTATGATTGAAATAATGCCCAAAAATAATGCGTAGAGTAGGGAAGAAATAAGTGGAAGGATTTTGTTTAAAGCAAAGAGAGGATGGTCGTTGGAGAAGGTTGAGAAACAACAACAATGGAGCTTGAGCTTGAGTGAATAAGGGTGCAAAGGATTAAGAGAGGCGATAGGGAAATAAGGCAACAAAAAGGGAGGTAGGGTGCACAGTACGTTAAATATTTGGGGTTTCTAAGCTTGCGAGGATCAGATTTAAACCTCGTAAATTTATAAAAAATTGTTATTACAATCTTTTTTTATAAAAAAATTGTTATTTGAGAGATGAATTTTGGATAGATTATAATATTTTTTTGCAGATGTATGGAATAGGAATAAATTTGAATGGGGTTTTTAAAAATTCTTTATACATATTATATAATTCACTTGCGGAGGAGATAAATCAATGATACAAATACCAACTATGGCATATATATTAATCTCATCTCACTATGACTGTAAACCACTATGAACACTTTTTTGTGATTAGAGCTTCTGGTAAAATCTTCATTACAATTCAAGCATCACTCATTTCTTAGTTTAACTTGTAGTCTGCTTACATTTTGCTTTAGTTTCAACCTCTTCTTTAGAGTGAAACTTTTTCATTAGGGTCAATCTTCTTTGTATGAAGGAGGCTTTAATGTTGTTTGGGTTTAAAATTAGGAGTTTAGCAGACGTATATTTTCACAGAATGAATTGTTTATGGATTTGTGATCTTGATTTTTGGGAATCAAACTTCATAATTTTTATTTTCATATTGTGCATAACTTTTGGTTTTGACTGTATAAGTTTTTCTATTTTTTTTTTTTAAGCTTTTTGATGATGAATCATAAAATTTGATCTAAAAAATAGAAGAAAACTCACACAATCAAATCAAAAGACAATTCATACTAATAGTATCTCCTCCTATATTGATGACCCAATTCAATTGAACAAATATCAGAGTAAACATGCTCTCTTTTTATAATGCATATTAGAGGTTGTAACTTGGTGGCTCTCAATGCTTAAATTGACAGTTGTCTTCTGTGTCATAGGAAAATGGCCCCTTGTCATTTTCCTAGCCTTTTAGGTCTTGTTTCATGGTGTTGGAACTGTGTTGCTCTAATTTTATGTTGTAACTGTTACCAATTTTTTGCTACAACTCAATTGGTAAAGTTGAGTGGAGTTGATTAAATATTGTTATATCTTAAGTGAAGTTACAGTTATTTTTGTGTTATGCTTAAGAGTTGTTTGAACTTTGTTCATTATTCATCAAGTGACAGTTATGCATTGAGATGAGGAAATAGAGTTTCAAGAATTGTTTATCATTTTACAATCAAATGGAGTACAGGATTGAGCATACAAACAGCAAAGCATGATTGAATGCTTTCATTTATTTCATAAAGTAATTCATATTTACAAAATTTCATTTGATTGCAAGAATTTAAATGATAGTACAAATTTGCATTGAGATGCATTTTTTCTTTTCAAAATGAAAAGCATAAGATTAAAATAAAATATCCACACAAGTCGTGGATGTAACTGTTACAATGCATCATAAGCATCACACTACACTATGGAAGATGCATAAAATGAATAATCACATAAGTATAAACATAATCATGATTGTTTGTTGATTGATGGCTGACGCAGAAGTGGTGCACTATTTTGTGTTCTCCGAGCTCCATCGACCTATAGGAAGGAAGAGAGGGATGTTAGAGCTTCGACTATGAATATACCTACATGAACCATCAATGATAATGTAGTATGCTACTAATCATGCACTGAAACAATCAGAAAAAGTGCAGAAACATGAGCTGAAAAAGAGATACATCAACATCATCATATATTATTTTATGCTAACATCGTTTGTTTCTTTGTGTAGGTATAGGGAAAAACATGAAGTTGATTATCATTTGAAGATCAAGCATGTGGAGGAAAACGGACTCTGACAAGGGTAGAGCTCGGCATGTTGCCCCTTATTCATTACAAGTGAGCTAAGAAGGAGATTGCAATCATCATGTTCATCAAGAAAGGAAATATACAACTGGAAGAGTAAAACAGAATTCATCCATCAAGCCATCAAGCCAACTATTCATTCATAGCAGTCAAAAATGTTTATGAAAGCTAAAGGTGGACAATTAATTTAAATCAGCTTGATTTATTCAACTGAGTACATTCATCTCAAGCACTGCTGTATGGTTTAATTTTTCTGCCATTCATCATGTTCATAATATCATGCAAAGATCAATAGTGTCCATGCTCATGACAGTGATAGTGAACAAGCATACATAATGCCTCAACGAAGAGAAATGTTACAGATTTTCATTTTAGAGGAGAGCAAGTGCATGGAACGGTTTTGTTAAATGGAGCATAAAAATGCATGAAGAGTGCCAGATAATAAATAGTGATAGCATCTAATCAATGCATAAATAGTTTAGTCATCTATTAAGTGGTGAAGCAATCAACTTTCTTGTAAGCACAGAATACAGTGATCAAGTGGGTTAGACACAATCTTTTTGGCTGACAGTGGAGGGAGATAGTCCAAGAATGCACTATTTTTTTTTTTAATTTTTGTTTCTTCATTTATCATGTATTTTGAATGGTAGTACAACAAGTAAAAAGTCATTTCCAAAATGAGTAGATTTTACGAAGGAAATGGTATGAATGAGGGTTTGGAGTGCATCCATGAAGAGCATAACTGTGAGTGCATCAAAGCAACTAATCTACAGATTCAATTAAAAGGATTTATGTGTGCAAGGAGGGAACAACATTATAATGGCAATTGAAAAAGTAAACAAAAGGTACCTGAAGGTTCAGTATATTTAAAGTACATGATGCTATGTGAAAAATCAAATCTAAGATAAATTTTTCGAAAATATCATGAACCTGTGTGAGGGCTTTCAACAGTGATACAAAATATATGTGTTTCTCATAATATTATACACCTAGGTGGGGTTTTTGCAAAAAAAAAAAAGATTTACATAGTGTTTCCATGGATGAGTTGCAATACAACAGAAAATGCATCCAGATACACATATTTTTTCAGAAGATATCAAATACCCATATAGTGAAAATGGAGAAAACAGGGAAGTCATGTTGGGTCGAGCCTAGTTTCTACATGAATAATCAAATGTACATATTTTTCTTCATTTTCTAAATACCCACATTGGAGTTTCAATTTTAAAGACAAATTTAATACCATTTCTAGTTTACCCATATGAATATTTCTATAGATAAACAAAATAGATGCTTTCTATTATTTTCAAAGTCACCCATGTCAGGGTTTTTATGAAAAACCACATAATTCAAAAGAAAGTAAAAATCATGGTGGTCGAGCTCCAGAGGAGGAAAATCACAAGAGTAAGTATGATTTCTTCAAGACAACGAATGCCCACATCAGGTTTTGTGTTTCAGAATACAAAGGTATTGAAATCCTTTGGTGGGTTGAGCTATAGAGTTTCCAAATGTCTAGTTAGCATTAAGAAGCTTCGGCCTGTCATATTTTCAAGCTTGTAAGTTTTGAAAGAAATAAAAGCAACAGAAATGAAGGCTTACCATTGTTTCCTGAAGAAGAATACATGACCCTCAGTCGAGTTCACAGGAGCTTTCATATTCAAAACTCAAATGTTCTCATGGCAGCCACAGTAGAGACAAAAGCAAGCACAAGGAAGTAAGAAATGCATCAGAAACTATGTTACATCCGCGGCCACAAGACAAAAAATGGCTCAGGAAATAAAGCCATGAAGATACTATGAAGACAGATTACCTTTATCATAGTGAGGGATTCGACCATTTGAAGACAAAAGTGAAGATTCTCAAGCATTTGCAAGCTACAGACTGAGCTCATTCATTGTGGCGCCATCCTTTTAGGCAGAGCCCAAAATCTTTAGAAACGATGATTGCAAAATGAAATGATTTTTAGGGTTTGAATTGTTTTTGTCTCTTGCCCTAATTCGAATTTAGGTTGAGCATTATGAGTGCCCTTAATTTTTCCTTTTGACAATACAATAGTGGAGAAATTCGAACTTAGGAGTTCTTTTTGCATTTGAGACCAATTTAAGTTAATACTTTTGGTGGCTAAATTCCATGCCTTAGGTTGAATGTGATGGGATTTTTCCATATTTTTCTTTTTCCCAAGTCTCTCAGCTTGCCAATGAAATATCCTTATGGCTTTAGACTTTAGGGTTATGCCAATGAAGCCTTAGTAAAAGTGTGATGATATATGTCTTATGTTTTAATTGATTTTGTGAGAAATCAATTAAAATAATAAGTAAGATTTTACTTGAGACTTAGGTTTATATTTTTTAATTGATTTTGAAGAAATCAATTAGGATATTGATGGAGTTTTTATTGTATTTTTATGATTTTTTTGAGAAAAATCAAGATTTGTATTGGAGGGATAAGTTGTATTTTTTTTGCAAAAGATTACTAAAATCTTTTATTGCAAAAATAACTCTAATTGTGAGATTATGAAAATCTACATATCATGTAAAGCGGGATTAAAGTGGTGCTTTTATAAATCTCTTTATTATTTGCTATTTTTAGTAGATTTTTGAGAGGGACTGTCTTGGTCGGATTTGAGATGCTTGCTGGATGGATTAAGTGTTTTATCTACTTTTAAAGCAAATTTAGCCTATTTTTAGGAGTTGAACAGTATGAACATGGAAACAATGAGTTTTTTCTACTTTTATGCAAACTTTTGAGATAGTTTGGTACCTTTTCCTTGAGCTTTCTTTGTGAGCTCGAATTAGGGTTTTAGAGAGATATATTTTGAAGAAGACTTAGCTTTTTCTTCTTCTCAGTTCAGATTTTAGTTTTCTTGCTCTTAACATTTTGAGCTTGTAAACTCATTTGTACTCAGTTCAGATAGATACACTCTTTTAGTTTCAATAAAGCAGCAGAGTTCTTTTCATTTCTTGTCTCAACCTTGTAACAACAATTTGATGTCTTTTTTTTTTCAAGTTTGAAGCCTTATATGTCTTGCTTTTATGAGTCTTTGCATAGAATTTCATGTTTTCAGGTTGCATGATGTATTCAATGCCTTCGAATCTTCATGCAAATTACTGATGAAACCATGTACCAATGAGATTGTGAGAGCTATTGTAATAGAGGAATTTTTGTGTGTGGTAAAATCTGAATTTTTCAGAAATAACAGTTAATCATCAGTTAGTGTTAAATTTCATTTTCAAGCTATCCTTCTATCCCTTTTCCTAGGAATTACTTAGAATAGGATCCATCTTTCAGAGAACCAGCTCACTCTGGAGATTCTCTTTTCGCACAGATCACCCACATCTGAAAAGAGTTTCCATATTTCAACAAATAATCTGATTTTTGCAAATCTGACAAAGGGTGCATATCTGATTGATAACAGTAACATGGCTTGAACATGCTGATTTAGGTACTAAAATTCAAATAACGACGTCTTGTGAAGGTGTTGTGAAGTGTTGCAAGACATTTCTACATTCTTCTAGACTCTATTTAATGCAATTTACCTAAAAACCACCTTTTTACTCATCAACAAGTCCTATTTTGAAGTGTTGTAAAGTCTTGTAACAAGTTTTCACGTTCTTCTAGGCATATTTTCACTATTTACACCCTTCTCATGCTTTTTTTGGTCTCTTTATGCCCTCATAAGTTGTAATTAAGTGTGTTTTTTAATGTTATCCTGAAAAATAACATTAAATACAACATTTTTCCTAACATGTATTTTTTTAGGTCCTAGGTGGGACCCATTTGCCATGGGTGGCGAATGAGTCCCCCTTGGCCCTAAATTCAAAATATTTTAAATTTCCTTTCGGGATTTTATTCAAAATCACTTGATGTCGGCCTGTGATGAGATATGAACTGATACTAAGGCACAAGAATTGTATAAATAATTTATTTTCACCTCATCTTACATCTCCTATGATTTTCTAAGTCATTCAAGCAATCTTCTACAATCTTCCAACATTCACATATCATATTCAAGTATTCAAGCATTTTACATCAACAATTCAAGCACTATTCAAGCACTTTGAAGCAACCATTGGCATTACTTCAGACTTGCATCATCAAGGGTTAGGTAAGTTGATAGCACTTGCATGTTATTATTTTATCTTTCTCTTTCATTTCATTATCTTTTCAAGGGTTTAATTACCAAAAGTGGGGTTTGACCAAGGAAAACCCTATTTACTAACCCTCAATCATTTTTCCTCTATTGCATGTTGGTTTGCAACTCTTTGTATGCAAATTTGACAGGTTATTAGGTGTTGAAGATTGATTTCCAAGTCAACTAGGTGCTTCAAGTCAACTTGAGTCAATTTCAAGCTTGGAGAGAGTTATTTGTCTATTTTCTGCATTACTAACTTTGGCCACCTAACAAGCAGACATTTCCAAATCTAGTGTTGCAGAGTTGTCTCCTAATTTTTTAGAAATTTGGGAGAATATTGATTTGCCACCTATGGAAAATGATTCCCACCTTAGGACTAAAAATCTGAATTTTTTCAGATTTCGGATCTCGAAAGACAGAAACCAGCTCCTGACACTTTTTCACCAGGAGGAGGACTAATTCGCCACCCTGAGTGAATGAGTCCCACTGTGAAAAATTAGTGATCTCATCCAACATCCAAAACATTCCAAGTTCATCATACTTTTCCCAGGTGAACTCTGATTTAACCCATCTCTTTCTGTTATGTACATTTCATTCATTTTCTTCATAGTTTGCATATCATAATGTGTTTTTAAACATAATTGTAATTGTACTTTTACATTCATTTTCATTCATTTAGATTAGTCAATTGCATTTATTTAAGTTCATTTACATTAAAAACATTGCATACATTCTGATTTGAGTGAATCATAAGCATTTTCGGCCCTATCTCTCTCCTTTTAGGTGAAAACCCTAGAAGTGCAAGAGTAGTCCATAGGGTCCCAAAAATCTATGTTTCATCTTCAAAGAAAATTGATTATTTTGTTATGATCTAGGAAATATGATTCTTGTCAATTCTAAGAGTAGAAATGAACATTAATAAATGACTCAAATTTTGTTGGGATTTCTTATTCACTTATTTTGTTTGTGGATCTATACAGGGAATGGGCTATGACTTTGATTATGATGATTATCATGGGTATATAAATTTTATATTTGTTTGTTTGTGATGATGCATTTTCAAATTTATTTGGTACACTTTTAGCTCAAATTCTTTGTTGCTTTTTTTTTAACTACTACTTTTAATTAATTATTTCTGCAATTTTGTTCATGGAAGATTGTCATATGAGAACCTTAAACGGGATCCAATTCTGAAGAGCTTGTTATTAAGCATGCCTCAAAAAAAAATTGTAAGTTTATATTACTCAAAATATTTGGATTCTTAAAATCTAAAAATAAAAAAAAATTCCTAGTTCTTGAGAATCCATAGAATTGTTTGAAATTTTAAAGCCTTCTACACAATCATTTATATTATGAGACAAATATTTAGAAATGGTGACAAAGTTCATGCTGAAAAAGTGTTGAGCGGACTTGGGTTGGAAAATTGTTTTGAAGATGTGATATTCTTTGAAACACACTGTAAGATCGAGTTAAAATCAAAATAAGAAGGCAAAGATCAAGTAGCAACCACAACTACCCAAAAACCTAAGCCCAAAATCCCAATCAAAGCAAGAAAGCATAAGATGATAAAGGAAATCAAACAAATATAAAAAGCAATACCAAACTTCCCATATCAAATTCGGTTCATCTTCCTTGCTTCTCCTTCATTCTTTTCAAGTTGCAAGTTTTCCCTTGGCTTTCAAAGTGTTCAAATACCTACAAGTGGCAATGACAAGATAGCAAGAACTTTAGAGAAAATGTGGTTGTAAAGTAAAAATGAAAGAGATAGCCTTTTTTATAGAAAAACTTCTAGAATGGATGGACGAGATCGAAATTCTAGAAGATTCCAAGATCAGCGGTGGAGGTTTCATGCACCACAAAGTAGTGGGCTAGGGATGGCTAAGGATAGATAGTCAAAATTGAAAGAAGACCAAAAGGAATCAACAATTGAAATTTAAAAGAGGAAGTGGAGGGAAAGTGGAAGCATCAAATAATAATTTTTAATTGAAGAGAATTTTTACAATTAAATCATATTATTATTTAATTTTGGAGAGGAAGTGGAGGAATAAAATAATAAAAAATGAAATTATTCATTTATCGAGAAAGAGGGGAAATGGCATTTAATTGAAATGACTATTATTTGACCATTTAATTAAATATGGAGGAAATGGAAATGAAAATATTAAATAATTAAATTGGATTAATTATTTAATAATGGAAAAAGAGGTTAAATGAATAGTTAAAATAATAAAAATAATTATTTAACTATAGACAAATAGCAAAGGGTGAATAATTAAATAAATGAGAATTTATTTAATTATAGAAAGAAATAAGATGTTAGTGACACAATTAAATAAATTTAATTAATCAAAGAAGAATAGCAAAAAGGAAATAAATTAATTAAATAATTAAAATTATTTAATTAATAGAATAATGTGACCAAAGAAAATAATTAAATAATTATTTAATTATGCAAGGAAGAAGAGAGATTGATGCAGAAAAATGTTGTTTGCAGACCCAAGACATTTTTCAATGTCTACACACTCAATTCTCATTCAGAAATTGTTGAAAATAGTAACACATGGGACACACCCATTCTTTGCAAACTCTCAAAAGAGGCTAAAAGTGTGCTCTCCTCCTTGCAAATGTTGATCCCAAAAGAACAATATGTGTGTATGGGCCTGATGATCAATTTACTTCTAGTTTATGTCATCATTTTAGCATCTTTCCTAAGTTTATTAAGTTTTTTGTTTTACCTTATAGATTTTCTTTGATGACAGCCCTAGAAATATAGTAGCAGGAAAACATGTGGGCTTGCATATTATTTTGGTAGGATGAAATTCTTTGACATGAACTTGATAAATTATTAAAAAAATAATAATTGTTTTTCTTTTATTTAGCTATATAAATTTGATGTGGTTTTTGGATGTCTTAATAGGTTGGAACTCCAATTTGGATAGAGGGAGTATACTTCACACTTGAAAGCATTTACAATATAAATAAATCCTTGCCTGAGATTTGAGAGGAAAATGAAACTTTGAAAATGTTGAGCGTTTAGGAAGAGTAGTTGCTATTGAAACTATTGTAAATGCATAAAATATCTCATTGTAGAGAATGAATCACTTTCATTTAGGGTTTTCTTCCCTATTAGAGGAATATCTTCCTCATTTCTATGATCTTGAATTGTATAAAATCTTTGGGGATGACAACCCTTCTATGTAGCATCTTTTTATATCTAATCTATGTAAAATTGATGTTATGAATAGATAAAATTTTCATGTACAAAATTTTATCCTCTTAAAGAATAGATCAAATATATTTTTCCCTCTCTAATTTATGTTCTTCCCAAATCATCTTACTACATGATGGCCAAACGTTTTTTTCTTTAACAAAATAGAATTTCTTAAAATTTTTGATATGGTTGGTTGTACTCTTGCTAACATAAGATAGTTTGTAGTGTTATTACTAGAAACAAAGTATGCACTTGAAATTGTGCTACTATTAAATGGAAACAAGTAAAAGAGAAAATAAGTTCCACATAACAAATAACAAGTAAATGAAGATATTCCAAAATATAATTTCATAACATAAAGAAGAAAATACATGGGTGATAATGGAAAAATATGACTTCGAGCATAGAAATGTTACAATGTAGGTAATGTAATTGTCCTATATCAACATCCAAAGAAACATGAAACCATGGGTGAAAAAAGAGAGTCTCAATCACATGCAGTAGTATCCAAAGTATTACTAAGAAGAAATTGAATTTCTAAAATGTTGGATTCACAAGATAGTGGTAATTCTTAATTTTGTGCATCATTCTCAAAATATACAAATATACACTCAAAACATACCTAGATGGTTATAAATCATGAAAATTATTAATAAGATGTGTATACTAACACAAAGTCAATGTAATAGGTAGGAAATAACATTTGTATTATTGACAAAAGATGTGCCACAAATTTTTTGGGTTCATCTACCAAATTAATGTCATCATCATATGAACAAGGGAGGGGTACATTATTAGAAGATTGATGGCACCTATATCAATTAGGTGGCATATTTATGTTCTAGTGCTTTGCATTGATTAGAAAAATGAACTAGCACTTAATGATATACACAAGAGAGAGTTGTTGAATGACAATGCTTAGGACCTTTCTTATTTGCATGAGGAAGTAGGATGATCAATTGAGGTTCTAAAAGAATGGATAGGAAATGTTTAGGGAGGTCACCATGATGTGTATAGGCTCATTGGTTATGTTTGGATGATATGAAATAAGGTTGGTTACTTGATAGGGGCTTGCAAGAAATAGAAATTATTTTCAAAAAGGAAATGGTACCAAAGGGGTAGTGAGTAAAGAAGGTGGAGCAATGAAATGGTGAGGATTTTTGTCAATAAGGGGTGGTCATTTATAGGGGGATATAGGGTTGAATTATATATTGTTAAAATAAGGTGAACTATTACAAATTTTAATGCTCCAAGAAGTATTTAAATCTAATTTTATCAATGCAACATTGGGTTCATAAAGATATAACATGAAAGCCTAAAATTAGCAAATAGAAATTAGTTAACCATATGATATGATTGGAAAACACAATGGGTTTGTGAGTGATATGATTTTTCTTGTTCTAAGCTCAAGGGTGGAGAACTTGAGGAGGATTTTTCAGGTGGGGGATCCATAAAACTAGTCAAATTGACCTAAGGAGTGATTAGCCAATTGGGTTGTTATGTGTAGAGGGTTTTACAACAATATGTGAGTTGCAGGTTTCATAACAACCAATGTTTTCCACCCTACAATTATTATAATGAAAACCTTTTTCTATTTAGAGAGTACGAATGTAATGAAAGGCACCTTCAAAATTTACCACAACTTTACTTAGGTATAAATTGTTTTCTAATTTCCTCATATGATGAAAAAATAAATGCACAAAATAATTGTAGGTTGGAAAAACATAGTAGATTGTAAGTGATATGATTGTGCTTGTTCTAAGCTCAAGGGTGGAGAGCTTAGGGAGGAGTTGTAGGTAGGGGATACATAAAACTAATCAAATTGACTTGACAGGTGACTAACCAATTATATTGTTACTTGTAGAGGGTTTTACAATAGTACATGGGTTGCAAGTTTCATAACACATTGTATTTTCCAATTGTAATTTAAAAAAATAATAAAAATGTAATGAACTTTTGTTATTTACACAGTATGATTGCAATGAAATCCACCTTCAAAATTTATAAAAAAATTTATAGTAAAAATTGTGTTTCAATTTCTCCACATGTTCGAAAAATAAATAACTTTTCAAAATGAAATAACTGATAGGGGACAATGTGTTTTCTAGAACTGCAAATATTCTGGGTGTTTTTTGTTCCAATCAAATGAAGAAAGTGAAATACCATTTTTATTGTACTAAAGAGTTGTTCTAAAATTTGAAGGTGGACTTCGTTAGATTCTTTGTGTGTACGAAACAAAAACTTTTCATAAGGAAATAACTGACAAGGGACATTGTGTTTTCCAACACTACAAATAATGTGAGCATTTTTTTGTTCCAATCATATGAAGAAAGTGAAATTTCATTTTTACTGTACCAAAGAGTTGTTCTAAAATTTGAAGGTGGACTTCATTACATTCTTGGTTCGTACAAAACAAAACCTTTTCATAAGGAAATAATTGAAAGGGGACAATGTGTTTTCCAATACTACAAATAATGTGAGCATTTTTTTGTTCCAATCAAATGAAGAAAGTGAAACATCATTTTTATGGTACTAAAGAGTTGTTCTAAAATTTGAAGGTGGACTCCATTACATTTTTGGTGTATACGAAACAAAAAAAATTCATAAGAAAATAAATGACAAGGGACATTATGTTTTCTAACACTACAAATAATGTGAGCATTTTTTTGTTCCATTCAAATGAAGAAAATGAAATGTCATTTTACTGTACCAAAGATTTGTTCTAAAATTTGAAGGTGGACTTCACTACATTTTTGGTGTGTATGAAATAAAAACTTTTCATAAGGAAATAACTGACAAGGGATAATGTGTTTTCCAACACTGCAAATAATATAAGCATTTTTTTTTCCAATCATATGAAAAAAGTGAAATGCTACTTTTACTATACCAAAGAGTTCTAAAATTTGAAGGTGGAAATTATTACATTCTTGGTGCATACGAAACAAAAAAAATCATATAAAGAAATAACTGACAGGGGATAATGTGTTTTCCAACACTACAAATAATGTGAGCATTTTTTTGTTCCATTCACATGAAGAAAGTGAAATGTCATTTTTACGATACCAAAGAGTTGTTCTAAAATTTGAAGGTGGAATTCATTACATTCTTGGTGCATACAAAACAAAAAAAATTCATAGGGAAATAACTGACAGAGGATAGTGTGTTTTCTAACACTACAAATAATGTGAGCATTTTTTTGTTCCAATAAAATAAAGAAAGTGAAATGTCATTTTTGTGGTACCAAAGAGTTGTTCTAAAATTTGAAGTTGGACTTCATTACATTCTTGGTGCGTACGAAACAAAAAAAAATCATAAGGAATTAACTAACAGGAGATAGTGTGTTTTCCAACACTACAAATAATGTGAAATTTTTTTTGTTCCAATCAAATGAAGAAAGTGAAATTTCATTTTTGTGATACTAAAGAGTTGTTCTAAAATTTGAAGTTGGACTTCATTACATTCTTGGTGCATACAAAACAAAAACTTTTCATAAGGAATTAACTAACAGGAGATAGTGTGTTTTCCAACACTGCAAATAATGTGAGCAATTTTTTGTTCCAATCAGATGAAGAAAGTGAAATTCCATTTTTACGATACCAAAGAGTTATTCTAAAATTTGAAGGTAGACTTCATTACATTCTTGGTGCGTAAGAAACAAAAAAATTTCATAAGGAAATAACTGGTAGGGGACATTGTGTTTTTCAACACTACAAATAATGTGAGCATTTTTCTTCCAATCAGATGAAGAAAGTAAAATTCCATTTTTACTATACCAAATAATTCTCAAATTTGAAGGTGAACTTCATTAAATTCTTGGTGCATATGAAAAAAAAAAATCATAAAGAAATAATTGACAGGGGACAATGTGTTTTCCAACACTACAAATAATGTGAGCATTTTTTTGTTCCAATCATTTAAAGCTAGGGGATACATAAAACTAAAAAAATTTGGTGCATAAGAAAAAAATAAATTCATAAGGATTTGTAGGTGGGGGATACATAAAACTAATCAAATTTACCTAAGGGGTGACTAACCAATTGGGTTGTTTTTTATTAGATAAGCAGGGAAGGGCCTTGATCCCATAGTTATAGTAACAAACCAAAAAGGGGTAGGAGAGGTGGGAAAAAGCACCACCATCTAACCAAAAAATAGCATCAGAGAGAGGTGGGAAACAACACCACTATCTAACCAATTGGTTTGTTACTTGTAGAGGGTTTTACAATAGTGCGTGGGTTGCAGGTTTCATAACACACGCCGTTTTCCAAACTGTAATTTTACAAAATAATAAGAATGTAATGAAAAAAAATTGTTATTTACACAGTAGGAATGCAATGAAATTCACCTTCAAAATATATAATAAGTATTATAGTAAAAATTGTGTTTCAATTTCTTCATATGTTTGAAAAATAAATAATTTTTCATAAGAAAATAACTAACAGTGAACAATGTGTTTTCCAACACTGCAAATAATGTGAGCATTTTTTTGTTCCAATCAAATGAAAAAAGTGAAATTCAATTTTTATTGTACCAAAGAGTTCTAAAATTTTAAGGTGGACTTCATTACATACTTGGTGCATATGAAACAAAAAAATTTCATAAGGAAATAACTGATAGGGGACAGTGTATTTTCCAACACTACAAATAATGTGAGTATTTTTTTGTTCCAATCAAATGAAGAAAATGAAATGGTATTTTTACGGTACAAAATATTTTTTTCTAAAATTTGAAGGTGGAATTCATTAAATTATTGGTGCGTACAAAACATAAACTTTTCATAAGGAAATAACTGATAGGGGACAATGCGCTTTCCAACACTACAAATAATGTGGGCATTTTTTTGTTCCAATCAGATGAAGAAAATGAAATTTCATTTTTACGATACTAAAGATTTGTTCTAAAATTTTAAGGTGGACTTCATTACATTCTTGGTGCATATGAAACAAAAACTTTTCATAAGGAAATAACTAACAGTGGACAGTGTTTTTTCCAACACTGCAAATAATGTGAGCATTTTGTATTTCAATCAAATGAAGAAAGTGAAATTTCATTTTTACTATACCAAAGAGTTCTAAAATTTGAAGGTGGAATTTATTAGTTTTTGGTGCGTATGAAACAAAAACTTTTCATAAGGAAATAATTGATAGGGGACAATGTATTTTCCAACACTATAAATAATGTGAGCATTTTTTGGTTCCAATCATATGAAAAAAGTGAAATGTCAATTATAATGTGAGCATTCTTGGTGCAGGTTTCATAACACCGAATGTTTTCTAACATGCAATTATAGTAATGAAAACCTTTTCTTAATTAGAGAGTATGAGTGTAATGAAAAGAACCTTGAAATTAACTTCCTTTTCTTTTGATGATAAAACCTTCTTCTTAACTTTTACTTCCTTTTCTAAGTGGTTAATTTTAGTCTTCATTGTTTTGATATAGTTTCAACACTTCCAACTATTACAAATATAATCGCAAGTTGAAAAACATAGTGGGTTGTGAGTGATAGTATTATAATTGTTCTTAGCTCAAGGGTGGAGAGCTTGGGGAGTATTTGTAGGTGGGGGATGCATAAAACTAATCAAATTGACCTGTGGGGTGAGTAACCAATTGGTTTGTTGCGTGTAGAGGTTTTTACAATAGTATGTCGATTAGAGGCTTCATAACACCCAATTTTTTCCAACTTGCAATCAATGTAATGAAAACCTTTTATAAGTGGTTAATTGGAGAACTATACCTTATGTTCATTTTAGTTACAAAATTATGATAAATTTAGTAAATTGAGTAAAAAAATGACAATTAGGGCCAATAAAAATTAATAAAAAAGTATTTGGAAAAAATGTATTTTTCAGGATCAAAAAATTCAATATCATCTAGAGAGAGGTATGGTAGGTGAGGTAGATATAGATAGAGTTGGGAAGATAGGGATAGGTAGGTGGATTTTTGTGTGAGATTCTCTCTCTCCCTCCATCCATCCCACCCTACCACTCCCTATCTTCCTTCTTCCCTCCTTCTCTCCCTCTCTCTATCCCTCCCACCCTACCACTTCCTAGCTCCCTCCTTGTTAGAATTGGATATGGAGATAGCCTTCCAAGATCTTGAGGCCAAATGGAAATCATAAAGAGAGAAGATCTTAATATAACAAGAATAAACTATATTCTTATCAATTATGATTCAATGTTATTGTGTACAATATATGAGACCCCTTGGTTATATAGCCAAGGTGAGATACAAGATGTCATAAGATTATGGCAAGTGTCTTAATAATATGACATGATACAACTTATCACAACTACCTAGGTCACATGTGTTACGAGTCAAAAGATAAGATAACAACTAATGACAACTAACACCTTCTAGAAAGATTCCTAGGACCTGAGTAAACTTAACATGCAAATAAGTCCCCTAGTAATGAATTAACTAGGTACAAGACTTTATTTACACCAACACTTCCCTATATCTCCCTCCTCTCCCTCCCTCTATCCCTTTGGACAAGAGCATCCCTTTCTTGGATAGATTTTTCAATGTCTTGAATACTTTTATGTAGCTTTGTAGCAACTTTTTGTTCAACTCTAAGAGTGTCTTTATGTGTGAGGGAGAGAGAGGGGGGAGGAGGGAGATAGGGAGTGGTGAGGTGGGAGGGATAGAGATACATATAGAGAGAGGGTTGGAGATGTATGCATAGAGAGAGTGAGAGAGAGGAGGGAGGGAGGTAGGAAGGGATAATCTCCCTCCCACCTTACAACTCCCTATCTCCATCCTTCCCTCTTTCTCTCCCTCCCTCTATCCCTCCTGCCATACCACTTCCTATCTCTCTCCTTCCCCTTCTCTCTCCTTCCCCCTCTCCCTCCCTCTCTCCCTCCCTCTATTATGATCTAGTGATAAATAATTTTCAAATCTATCTCTCCTTCCCTCACTCATTGACTAGTACCTTATGTTATTTCTATAATTATGAAATTTTATATGGACTTGGATATTCTAACCCTTTCCATTTTAACTTATCAATAATTTATAATGCAAATATGGACAACATTGGTAAAAAATGTATTGACTAAAAATTCATATAGGCATAAATCATTATATGTCAATAAAAGTATAACATATATCCAAGAAATTCATATAAGCTTAGGAAAAATCCATATGGACATATAATTTCACATTAGGCAATTTTCCTCTTTCCAGTTAATCCTAATTTTAAATCTCCCACCTCCCTTGGAGTAGTCAAAAATTTAAATATTTTCTCTTTTGGAAATCCTACATGAGGGGAAAGAGGGACATAGGGAGGGAGAGGAAGGCTAGGAGGGATGGTGAGGGAGGAGAGATGGAGAGGTGAGAGATAAAGAGAGAGGGAGGGAGGGATCTAGAGAGAGGTAAGGTGCAAGGAATAAAGAGAGAGGTAGGTAAAGCTAGATAGAGAGGTAGGGTGGGAGAGGTACTAAGAGAGAGATCTAGTGGGTCTTTTCAAGGAATTTTCTTGAAAAACCTTTTCCTAGCCTTTCTTTGATGGATACAATTCTCCTCTCCAAATGTATAAAAGTCAAATGTTACACACAACCTCATGAGACCAATATTTTATAGAAATTAATTACTAGGGATTTCATAAGGTATCCTTCATAGTACAAGCTTCACACTGCACATGTTGCTTCATATAAGAAATTTCTCAATATCAACAACCCACATTTTTTCATTATGCAAGGGTGTATCAATAAATTTTTGAACATGAAGCCTCTTGTGATCTTGTTGATTCTTGAGGAGGTAGTACGTACTAGAATGTATGAAATGAAAAAGGAATCTACTCTAAAAACACTTGAAAAGAAGCATACCAAAGTGAATGAGATAGATAATGTATTGAATAAAGTGATTCTTCCTTCTCTTCAGGAGTTGAGGAAGGAGTTGTTGGTTGTTTTCAACGAACCAAGCAGGTCTCACCAGGTACCTATGAGTTTTCCAAACTCAATTCTCAAATATCTACAAGACAAGTTTCCAACGAACAAGATATAGCACCTAATTGCTCTATCTCCTACACTTCAAGCTCTGAAAAACCTAGGAGGGTGATCCCACAATGTATATTATACCAATATTTCAGACAATTCACATGTATTTTTTAGCAGATATATTCTCACCCATGACTAACAAAATGAAATTCTCCAAGAAGTTTGCAATTACTTGAATGAAATATACACCTTAAGCCAAGAATATAAAACAACACAAAATACGAAAATTCAAGATAGATCAATGATTATTTAAAAGATTGTTCTCAAGTTGGTTGACTGGAACCATGAGAAAGACTTAATGGGGTTATGATCAGTGCCATTATCTATAGGCTAGGAGTCTAAGAAAATTGAAATATAAGGTATATTTAACTATGAACACCCATGATCTAAGCGATACTACTTTACAATTCACAAATCTGTAACCAAATTCTAAGACTACGTATCAGATCCAATGACCCTGTACATGAATTCATGGTTTGATTCAAGCATTTTAACTCATTCTATGAACTAGAGCTAAAACCAAAACATATATCAAAGTATGAAATGATGAAAATTAATGAAATGATCTCTTATCAATATTTTCATTAATAATTCAAATACAAAACCAAAATGGAGAGACTATAGACTTGGAAAATCTCCATTATCATTCAGATGTGCTTAGGAACCATACATTTGACAAAATTTTCTATCTAGACTCAAAACATTAGACAAAATCTTAGCATATTTGCTTTGTGTTCTTAGCTTTCATAATTTAGTTCTAGAATTCAACAAAAGACCCACACAGATGGCCCTAAATTCCCTTTTATAGAACAAGGAAGAAAAGATAAGCTTCAGGCTAGATGTACACATGTCGCATTCTAATTGGACCGCTACAAGACATATTCCCTAATTTAGTTATATTTACATTCTTCAAAGTGGAGGGAATACATATGAGACAAATATTATTTATATTTTTTGTAAGGAGCAGCTTTTCCTTCCAAAAATCACATGTCAAAAAGGATAGTCTTCTTCATTGTAGCACATCCATTTCATCGAGTAAGATAAAAAAATGATGTAGACCAAAAGTGAGTTAACATCTCAGTCAACATTCCACATCATCAATAGCTAATACTTTCTTGTGAAACATATTTTATACATTGTAACTTCTAAGGCCAGACCTGTATAATACTTGACCAATTATATGTTTCACATCCATGTTTACAAACCAAATCAGCCAACCAATGCCCTTCCCCATTCTTTATACTCTTCATCAAATGGCCAGTTGAAATTGATGATTTTATCTAATGTATTCCTATATGGGGAGTACTTGGTTATTACAGAATTGGACTCCTTGTCAAAATCCTCTAGAAAGTTGATAATAAACATCAACTTTCCCAAAGTATCATTAAAGACATTAATATCAACTTCCTTACAAATTTCATTCACCTAGGAGTCAACAACTTCATCCATCTCTCTTTTCCATACTTGCAATGGTTTCAATTCATAATTGGTGAGTTGAATATTTGGCAATGGTAACAAATCTGCTAGATCATAATGAGCTATTAATTCTCTTATCTTCTCTCCAGTGCGGCTATGCATCCCTGAAACTTTGGCTCACTTAGTTCACACACAAATGTATAGGTTGGAAGAACATGAGGATACTTATCTTCATGCTGGCCAGCTCCAACTACTATTAACTTTAATCTCTTAGCTCTTGGGATCCACTTGTTCAAGATTGGCATGGCCAACTCTTTATCCCTTTGGGACAATCCTATTGATCACATCACACTACTGGATTTGACACCATTTTCCGATGGGCGTTCGTCGATCATTCAACAAATCTCTGTCGGAAGATCGATGCAATGGCGAAAATCTTTCCGTCATTTTTTCGTCGCAATGCTGACGACAAATTAAACGTCGAAATAACGGCGAAGAATCATCGGTCGGCAACATCATGAAATACCTCAGGATTTTGTCGAAATATCGACGAAATCTTTGTTTATCCACCAACGAATTACACTAGAAGTTCGTCGTCGGTTCGACGAAATGGGAAAGTAGTAGCGTGGAAACAACATGGAATGTTCATCGAAATAGCGACAAAATAGTAGAGTAGTAGCGTCAAAAGAACACCAAAATTTCATCGAATGTGCGACGAAATAGGCAAGTAGTAGCGTCGGAACAACACCAAAAGTTCGTGCACTTTGCGACAAAATTAGCAAGGAGTAGCGTCGGCTGCACACCAAAATTTCATCGAAAGTGCAATGAAATTAGCAAGAAGCAGCGTCGAAACAACGCGAAAAGTTCGTCAATGTTGCGACGAAATTAGCAATGAGTCTAGCGTCGGAAGAACACTAAAATTTCATCAAAAGTTCGACGAAATTGGCAGGGAGTAGTGTGGTAGCAAAGCCGAAATATCGTCGAAAGGGCGATGAAATGGGTAGGGAGTTACGACGAAATCGTCATCGCAGCTATAGAAACTTCCTCGAGCCTTTTTGTTGATTTGTTGGTGGTTATCGTCGAAATTGCGACGAAGAAGCAAAATTTAAAAAAAAAAAATTAT
>VDFB02240319.1:0-67015 GCA_007258455.2 Sequoia sempervirens
AATGAGAGAACTAGAAATGGCACTAACATGTTGTAAGACATTTCTACACTCTTCTAGACTCTATTCATTACAATTTACCTAAAAATCACCTTTTTACTCATCATTAAGTCCTATTTTGAAGTGTTGTAAAGTCTTGTAACAAGATTTCACACTTTTCTAGGCACAACTTCACTATTTATCCCTTTCTTATGACTTATTTGACCCCTTTATGCCGTTATAAGTTTTAATTAAGTGTATTATTGAATATTAGCTCAAAAAACAACATTAAATACAACTTAATTCTTGATACCCATTTTTATGTCCTAGGTGGGACCCATTCGCCATGGGTGGCAAATGAGTCCCCTTTGGCTCCAAATTCAATTTTTTTTAATTTCCTTTTAGGTTTTTATTTAAAATCACTTAATGTCATCCTGTGATGAGGTATGAATGGGTTACTAAGGCACAAGATTGTATAAATAAGTGATTTTCACCTCATATTACATCTCCTACAATCTCCTCACTCATTCAAGCATTCATTGACACATCTAAGCATTCAAGCATCTTACAACATCTTATCAAGCATTATTTAAGCACTTTAAAGAATCCATTGACATTACTTCAGATTGGCATCATCAAGGGTTTGGTAAGTTGATAGTATTTGCATGTTATTTGTTTGTCATCCTCTTGCATTTCATTATTTTATTAAGGGTTTGATTACCAAAGTGGGGTTTGACCAAGGAAAACCCCTATTTGCTGACATTCAACCATTTTTCTCCTTTGTGCATGTGTGTTTGTAGACCTAGGTATGAAAATTTAACAAGAATTTTGGTATTGAAGATTGGTCAACAAGTCAACTAGGTGCTTCAAGTCAAATCAACTTATTTCAAGCTTAGAGAAGGTTTTTTGTATGTTTCCTGTAGAATTGACTTTGCCAACCTGACAAGTAGTTATTTCTAGATCTGGTGTTGCAGAGTTGTCTCCTGATTACTCAATTTTTTGGGAGAGGACTGATTCACCACTAGTGGCGAATGAGTCCCAGCTTAAGGCTTAAAATCTGAATTTTTTCATATTCTGGATCCTGATAGTCAGAAACCTATTTCTGACACTTTTTCACCAATAGTAGGACTAATTTTCCACCCTAGGAAAATGAGTCACACTGTGGAATTTTAGTGATTTCAGACAACCTTCTAAAGATTCTAGACTCTTTATTAAGCCTCCAGGTGCACTCTGTTTCATCTCATTTCTTTTTGATTTACATAATTTTATCTTTTAGTTCATTGTTTGCATATCATAGTGTGTTTTCAAACATAGCATATATCTTAGTTTTGCATTGAAATTTAGTCATATAGATCATTCATTTGCATTTAGTTTACTTCATTTAGCTTAGAAAACACCTTACATAACATAATTTGAATGAACCCATAGCATTTTTGGGTCCTATCCCTCTCCTTTTAGGTGAAAAACCCTAGAAGAGCTAGAGAAGTCCATAGGAACCAAAAATCTATGGTTCATTTTTGGTGAAACTATATTTTGAACACTTTGTATTTCTGATTTCTTTCACATATTTCATCCTAGATTACATTTTCCTCAACATTCAATTAGCACATTGTTTTGTTTTTGCATTCTAGGACTTCTCATATTGCATTAGTGAAAGCTTTGCTTATGTTTCATTTTTGCATGACATATCATAGAAAAAGTAGAAAATTTGCATCTTGCATCCTTAATTACATTTTGAAAAGCATTACAATCATCTTAAAATTTCTGAAAAACAAAAAAAAAAATCATACTGGGACTCATTCACCACCCTAGGCGAATCAGTTCCTCTGCACTTTTTAAATAGAATTTCTAGCATCTTTCTGGCATTTTCTTGCATTTTTGTTTTTTGTAGTTACTTGTTGGTTACAGTTAACAACATTTATGTTATTTTCATTTAGAAATCCTAGATTACTTTTCATTTGTATTCACCCTATCTTTGTGGTACTTGTATGAATGTTTGGTGCCCCATTGATAATACTTTCGTGAGATGAAGTTATAGACTCATGGCATCCCGCAATAGCACTTTAGTTGTGGACCTTGGGATCTCAAGAGCTCCTACTCCTAGTATGAACAATGGTGCATTAGGAACTGACAATACCACTTCTAGCCTTCACCTTTCCATCCAATGAATGTTGACAACAAAAAAAAATCTCTATCGCAAGACAAGGTCATTAATATTCATGAGGATTTTGCACATTTACAACAAGACTTATCACTTGAAAAAATTTCCACAACTGCCATACCCACCATTGACAACCTTCATCGTTTGATTGAAAGTGATGATTGCTTGCAAGTTATGAAGAAAATTACTGAGATTTACAATAAACATGCTTCTTCTAATACCCAATCCACAAACATTCATGTAATCCAAGGAGGACCTCAAGTTCCCCCGCCTTCAAGCATAGCATCCATACCAACTTATACCAATCCGCAAGTCACCACAACTATTCCCCAGGTTAGTTATGTGGCTCCTTCTTTCCGAATTCCACCTAGCATTCCTAGTTCTCTTGTGTCATCACAAGTCCCCTTCATCACCTTCACCCCCCTTTAGTATTCCTTTCACTTCCCCTAACATCACCTACACTACATCACCATTTTCCCTTCCACCTCAAAACACTTACCCTAACCTTGTTCTTACATAACTCCTTAACACTGTTTCTTCCATGCAACACCAACTTTCTACCATTAGTCAAAGTCAAACCGCTCCACCCACATATCATGTTTGTATCATCCCATTATCCTTAGAAATATTATGCATGTCGATGTCGCAAGGGACAAAAATGCCTCGGTTTGAGAAATACAGAGGTAAAGGAGACCCTATCAACCATGTTAATGCTTATACCACTTTATGTAGTGATTTTGTCCTTGATGAGAAAATTTTATCTAAAATTTTTCCAAGGACCTTGAAAGATGCCACATTAGAGTGGTTTTTTAACTTTCCTAATCATTCCATCCACTCCTTCAATGAATTGGTGGATGTTGGGTATGTGCAGGATCATCATGGAAAAAACGAGCCTTTAAGTGGCAAAAAATTCAAAAAAATTAGAGTTAGGAAACTTGGCGTAAAAATTTGAATAAGTTATCTATATTATTTCAAAAATATGTAAGAATAGAATTTGTAGCAAATTGAATGTAGCTTCTAAACTACTCAGTTTATTTAAAAATAAATAAATCTATTTGGTGAAAATTTGAAATTCCAATGCAGTAGTACTTAAATTTCACTGAAAAAATAAGAAGTGTCTGTCTGATCACCCTAACCATGATAAAATGATAATATTTCTTATAAGATTTTAGATATAAATAGAGGACTCACATCCTGATGTGATGCATATTTTTTTGTAATTTTTTTCCAAGTAAATAGTTAATTATGATTTTTTTATTACAACTTTTAAAAAATATAAAACTCGTATGTCTAGCCACCTTAACTTGGTCAAAACTTCATGAAATTCAATTTTTTTTTAATCCTATAGAATGTGAAGCATAGAATGTGACATGTTTTAAATTCAAAAAAATGTGATACTGTTCGAAAGCTATAGATGTTTTTTAATCAATCTATCAATCATGACTTTAGTTGTAATTTAAATAGAAAATGAATAATTATTATTTATTAAATTCAAAGTAAAGCATAATTTATATTGTGGAAAGCTGAGAATCTCCTATAAAAACCCTTTTTGTTTCATCAATTTTGGGTAGAAAAAAGTCATCAGCCACATACCCTACACATAGCCATCATATCGCCACTTTTTGGCCCATCATGATCCTACACATACCCTTCATAAGCCACTTTCAAGTTCAGATGAAACCTAAAAAGAAAATGGTTGACCTCATGAGATGTAGAGAAAGCATAGATGAAAAAATAACTGATTAAATTATCTCACGATACCAATCCTTGTATGCTCAAATAGATGTCAAGATTCTTGATGCACATTTGCAAAAGATGTTTATTGAAAACTTTCACACAAACCTTCAGGATAAATTAACTATGATGAAATTCTCATCATTCGTGCACTTATGCACAACACTGTGTGAATACCATAACTTAGTTTCAAGTCATGATTCAAAATCTACTTCTCACCGAGTTGAAAAACTTGAACGCAACAATCAAGCTACCAATCAAAAAATTTGTAAACCAAATAGAGGCTTGTTACAGTTTAATCCACCTCATCAACCACAACCGCAACCAACTCAACTAGTTCAAAATCAAGTGGCATCTATTAAGGCAGTGGTACCTTATCATTATGGGGACCCAAAGATACAATTTACTCCCCTACGCTATACCCTCCATAATACAATGAATTAATTACTTCAACAACGCATGATAACTTTGCCACCCGTTAGACCACTTGATTCAAGCCAGCCATTACCACCCACCTTCAAACCTAATGCTTATTGTCATTTTCATCACCAAAATGGACAGGACATTAAACATTGCAAGCATCTAAAACATTTAGTTCAAGACCTCATTGATTCAGGCTATTTGTCCATTGCAGGTGTTAATGATCAAGGCAATAAGTCTGTTGCATCGCCTAACTAGAATTCACAAATTTTCACCAACCCCATGCCTAAACACAATATTTCCTTTGTCAAGGCTAGTGAATCTTCAAATACTTATGTAATGAATGTTGATACAAATAGTGAACAATCTGACATAACTCCAATTGTTACCCAAGATAGTCCTATGGATAAACTTGTGGGTGCGATAGATGTTATCCTTCATAAGGGCCAAAACAATAAATCTCTTGATATCACTTTTTCTGCTAAAGACATACTACAAAAGCTTCCTAATGGTCCTCTCTACATAGCTAATAGAATCTATGATAAGCCCACTAATGGGATATTAATAGATCCCGCTTGTGGAGACAATGTGATCACAAAGGAGTTTCTAGTACTAGATGAGTTATATCAAGATGATTACAATAAATTGACTGCATGGATTAAGACACATACTAGTTTTCCATGCCCTGCGATTGGATTGATCATACTCCCATTACAAATAGGGCCTAAAACTTTGGATGTAACTTTTTCAATTATTCCACAATCTGACCAATTTCATTTGTGGCTAGGCCACCCTTGTCTTCACTCAATGAAAGCGGTCCCATCAGTGGTTCACAAGTGTTTGAAGTTTCCACATGGAAATGAAATATTTACTATACACCATAGTGGATTTAATCCCCTATCCTATAAAGGAAATTTTTCCTTAGAAGCATTTTGGCCTACACCTATGGAACCCATAACCCCTTGTAAGGATTTCTTCTTCATAGCCTATCAATAGTTCAAAGGCAAATGCATAGCCGAATTGTCTCTTTGTAACACATCCCCATCCACTTCTGCACCTCCTATCATAGATGAAACCATGCTTCAACCTGAGTCAAACATCGAAAAAACCATAGAACCTCATGACCAATCACCCTTAGACACTTCCCTACCATCGTTTAAATGACTAAGGGAAAATGAAACAAATCATGTCATACCTCCTCACATTAAACAAGTGTATAAAGAAAAAGAGAAAGTGGTTGGCTCGTCTTCTTCAGTTTCTTCTATTTTTCCTTCTTTGGAAATAGAAGAACCTATGTTGACTCAATCTTCTCTTACACCTCAACAACTTCAAAACTAAATTAAATGAAATCGCGATGCTAGGGAACATCGACGTTGTCGTCATCTCCTTGCTTGTTAGTCTAGCATAGAAGAAAATAAAGAAAAATAACTAGACGCAATAGATGACCATCCTCCTTCTCCTAACCTGCCACATGAACCTTCACAACAAATTGAACCAATCCAACGACCACAACTTTTGATACATCCATCCTTAGACATCACCCTTTGTCCTCCCATTGTCATTAATCTTGATGATGATGACAATGTAGAGATTTCCAAAATAGATGAAGTACGCAATGACCTAAACTCTTTATTTTCATCTACAATGAGCTTAAAAGATAAATCCTCTCCATGAAGTGAAGAACCTGGTACGAATCCTAGTTCAGTGCTTGCAATTCTTCCTTTGGACAGTCAACTGCCCTCGCATTACACTGAACATGATTGCAAGGAAGATGACTTGAAAGATGGTTGACTTGCATTTTCCTTGCTAACTCTTGTTGTGTTTCTTTTATTTTTATTTTTCTTTCATGTATGTATTGTTTTCCTCCATAACGTGTGTTTGATCTCTCTCTCTCATTGTCCACTTCTATTTGTATCTCTATTCTTCTATTTGTCATGCATTTTCCTTGTCTTTTTCTCTTTTTGTTTTATGTTTTCCTTTTGGGGATGACACAAAGCATAGAGATGCCCTATGTCTATTCCATGCTGACCCAAAAGGTCCTTGTCTTTTTCTCTTTTTGTTTTTTGTTTTCCTTTTAGGGATGATGCAAAGCGTTGAGACACCCTATGTCTCTTCCATGTTGACCCAATCGGTCCCTTTTCTTTTTGTCTTTTTCTTGTGCTTTCCTTTTGGTGATGACGCAAGGCATTGAGATAGAAATGTCTCCTTCATGTTGACCCAAAATATTTTTCATTTTCTTTCACCTTTTTCATTTTCATTTTCTTTTTGCTTGTGCTTTCCTTTTGTGGATGATGCAAGGTGTCGAGACCATAATGTCTCTTCCATGTTGACCCAAAATAGACTTCCTTTTTCTTTTCTTTTTTCGCTCTCTTTGTGTCATTCTTCTAGTTCTATGTGCTTTGGGGAATGATGATAGTTCCGATCTCTTTCATAAAAACATTGCAGCAATGAACATACTGACCCCAAATCCTTAGATCCATTATGTGTTTGGTGTGATTTCTTTTCTAGGGGGAAAATACCTTTCTTTGCTTTTCATTTTCCTTAACATGACACAACCTAACTTTGAAACATATGACTTGGCATAGGGATTTCTTAGTTGTCTCTCATGTCTTGTTTTCCTTTTGCATTTTCTTTCCTTTGCTACCTTAAAGTAATTGCTCACAAAACAATGTGTAGCAATTCCTTTAAATTGGGGCAATACATTACCATAATTCATTAGCATTCTTGGTTCCTAGTGTAGCCTTGTTGTTTATGTGATGCATTTGTCACTTTATGGATGGCATTGGGTGTGATGTCCTTCATAAGTGCGATCTATCTTAGCATATTGCATTCCTCTTGGTGGTCTAATGCAACGCACTGCATCCCCTAAGTTGTGAATATACTATTCTTTGATTGGTCCTCTCTTTTAGAAATTGTGCACAATGTTCCCTAAGTGACTGACCTTGCATCAACTTAACAAGACTCCTTTGAACATCTCTCGCATTACATTTTACATTTTACATTTTTTGCATTTTGGATTTTTTCCACCTTGCATAATGCAACTTGCATGGCTGTGGTACCCTTGCTTTTTGTTCATGAACATTCTTTTTCTTTGTGGTTCCTTGTTAAATTTATCAAGAGGCATAACTTTAATATGGTTGAGCAGGAAGCCCACCTAGTAGCATGAATTTTCCCCATAGCCACCTTTGTGTTTGTGAGTGCATACCAACTAGCATATGTATCTTACTTTTTGGGCTTTCTCACCCCGTAGACAACCATAAGTTATGTGGCCCTAGAGTGAGTACATTGGGGCCACACCCAGTGGACTGCCCTGTGTTCTATCACCCCAGAGTGAGTATACATTGTCTTTTAGCCTAGATCTAATCCACAACTAGTTGGACTGACAATCGAAGCTTCATCTGATTCTCTCAACACTTGTTTGTTCCTTTGTTCTTATGCTTAGTTTTCCATGGGATCTTCATCTTGGGGGCTTGATCATCCCTCTTGATTGTTGTCATTCCATCTTGTTGACGTAAGTACATTTGAACCCTCCTCTCGATGTTCATGACTACTTTAGTGTGTGTTTGAAGTAATTTCATCCTCTCACTAAAGTGGGGGCTAAATGTGTCATAGAAAAATGGACCCTTATCATTTTCATGGCCTTTTAGGTCTTGTTTCATGGTGTTTTATCTATTTTGCTCTGATTTTATGATGTAACATGGCTTGAACATGCATATTTAGGTACTAAAATTCAAATAACGACATCTTGTGAAGGTGTTGTAAGAAATTTCTACACTCTTCTAGACTCTATTCATTACAAGTTACCTAAAAATCACCTCTTTACTCATCTTTAAGTCCTATTTTGAAGCACATTGTAAAGTCTTGTAATAATATTTCACACTTTTCTAGGCACTTCACTATTTATCCCTTTCTTATGACTTATTTGACCCCTTTATGCCCTTATAAGGTTTAATTAAGTGTATTTTTGAATATTAGATCGAAAAACAACATTAAATACAACTTAATTCCAAACACCCATTTTTAGGTCCTAGGTGGGACCCATTTACCATGGGTGGTGAATGAGTCCCCCTTGGCTCCAAATTTAAATTTTTTAAATTTCCTTTTGGGTTTTTATTTAAAATCACTTGATGTCGCCCTATGATGAAGCATGAACGGGTTACTAAGGCACAAGATTGTATAAATAAGTTATTTTCACCTCATTTTACATCTCCTACAATCTCCTCACTCATTCAAGCATTCATTCACACATCTAAGCATTCAAGCATTTTATAACATCTTATCAAGCATTATTCAAGCACTTTGAAGCATCCATTGAAATTACTTCAGATTGGCATCATCAAGGGTTTGGTAAGTTGATAGGGGTCTGTGCAAGATCATGGGGGTCCAAAAAGTGGCGATGTGAAAAAAAATGGCATTTTTAACACGTCCAAAAAAGTGAAATTCATGCCTTTGACTTTTTGCAGGCCCAAGTACAATATCCATTTTGGTTTGGTAATACCAAAGAAAAATTGATATTTGTTACGAACGGATATCCGTTCGTTGTGTTATAATTAAAAAAAAAACCCGAGAGGTCATCTTATATAATATTATATATGTATTATTATATATTATAATATTATAATTTATAATATAATATTATTAAATATTGATATTATATTATATTATATTATATTATATATTATATATAATAATATGTATTAGATTAAAATTAATATAATATATATTATATTATATTAAATATTAAATATTTTTAAAAAATAGACAGTTAAATATGGTCGGGTCCCAGACCCGACCATTTTATTAAAAAGTTTGTAAATAAAAAATAGATATCCGTTATAAATAGATTTTTTTTGTTTGTGTTATAATTGAAAAAAAAAATCAAGAGGTCATATTATATAATATAATATAATATAATATTATATTATATTATAATAATTAATATATGTATTATTATATATTATTATAATATTATAATATATTATTATATTATATTATATTATATTATATTATATAATATATTATATATATTATATTATAAATAATATATATTATATTATATATAATAATATGTATTATTTTATTAGCCGGCTCGGGTAGCGGGATTGGCTTGAGGCTGTGGGATGGCTCCTCATGGTCTCGGGTTCGATTCCGCTCTCGGTACTTACCTGGTGGTTGTGGTGGCCGGCGCTGCAAACACTCGCAGGCACTACTCTCGCCCCCCTGCTCGCCTCTAGGTGACGCTGGGCGGGGGGCCGCGGGGACACCCTGTTATAACAAAAATAAAAAATAAAAATATGTATTATTTTATTAAAAATTTAGAACTATCTAAATCCCTTGAGTGATGAACAGATTATGGAGCAACCCGATAGGAGAGAAAAATTGCAGAAGGCTGGGGTCGAAGGCCATTACGGTGAGGAAAAGTAGGATGGTGCCCTTCTTTCAGAATGAATGGAGTGGGGAGACAAGCGAAAGGGGAAGGATGTCTCCTGGGGTGTTGAGGTTGAGCGAGATCATTCAACAAAGGATTTGCAGATTCAGGAAAGGATAGAGGTGTGGTGTGATGATGATAAGGGAGGTAATTCGCATCCTCATCCAAGCAAAGATTGGTCTGGGTGACAACAGTAGGGAAGAAATCAAAGATTCAATGGAAAACCATGGTTCGATCCTCTTAGTGATAAGCGACAGGAAAAGAATTCAAACTTGGATGCAAGGCATAGGAATGGCAGAAGAAGGGAGTCTAGTACTCAGACATCCAAGCGAATCAATGATGAATTTGGAAGGGTGGATCACCAAACCATGGTACTAGGATCCAAATGGTTGGGTCCTTCAATTAAAAGAATGGAAGAGTTGGGACTTATAATGAAATGGTTTAGTTCTAATTTGAATTGGGATGCCCTGATCGGATGGTGGCAGGGGGATGGGGCTTGAAGATGGGTTTCAAGTATCTGGAAAATGGCTTCTTTATTGCAATATGCCTTTCCTCTGTAATTCACAATGAAATTTTGGAAGGCATCTGGTTAATGGATGGTTTTGGATTCTATATACAGAAATGGGAGATGGGCTTTGATCCACTCTAGCATAAGCTATCCTACATTCAAGATTGGTACAAAGTCCCTAAGCTCTCGTGTGAATTATGGCAAGCCAATATCTTAGAGGAGATAGGTGATAATTTGGGAAACTACATGTGTACAGATGAATGGGGAGAGGAAGATGGGATCACCACTTATGTGTGTATTTGTGTGGACAACCCACCTAATAGCACTAGATGGAAGGAATTGGAAATTCACATCGACTGGGGCATTCTGAAGCAACCCTTGGTGTTCAAGCCCAAGCCTCAAGGAAACTGGATCGGTACCCTAGGTTGGCAAACTTGGAAAAACCCTCAATCCAGGATAGGTGATCCTCCCTACGACCCTACTCCTGAAGTGATAACACCACCAGGGAAAGGTGGAGAGGTGGATCCACCCTTGTCTAATCAGGAGCAATCAGAACAAGGTAATACCAACATGGAAGATTAGATAGTGGTCGAATCCAAGGTGTCACCCGAAGATATCAACATAACTCTTAATAAAAAAGTTTGTGATGTTTTGAACATCATAAAAAACACCCAAAGGAAACACAACTTGAACTCATTAATTGAGGTGAGTAAGGAGGTAGCAGAACTAGCCCAGGAAGCCAAAGAAGCACATACATAGCCCTTCTCTGTGGCTCAGTTAGTAGAAGATGCTTGGATGGTGACCGAAGGGCTGGAAGACAAAACCCTTGTCCCCAACTGTGAGGAGGAAGAGACCTTCGAGCTGGATCAAGTGGGGCTGGGTATTTGTCACTATGAGACTGAGGTACTTTCCCTAGACTGTGGGGAATACAAGAAGCGAGGAAGAGTGCCAAATGTAGAAAAGCTGAAAATTGATGGCAAAGCGGTTGGATAGAAAAAGATCATGGACATGCTAAAAGTAGGGAAGGGAGATCCCCTTCCTGAAGAGCAATGAAAATATTTACTTGAAATGTTAGGGGCTTGAATGCCCCTAACAAATTTCAGTTGGTGAAGGATCAACTGATGGCTTCAGAGGCGGAAATATGTATGTTATAGGAAACAAAAATGGGAAAAGTGAAAGTTTTGGCTTTTGGAAAAGGAATGGGTTCTTGGAAATGGCTAGTGGTGGAGTCAGACAGTGTGGATGGAGGTCTCATTACCCTCTGGCAACCAAGCTCAGTGGCTTTGGATTTGCTAGAAATGGGAAATGGGTGGATGGCTTGCTCTGTAAGAAGCTTTGTGTCGAATATGTTGGCTTTTGGAAAAGGAATGGGCTCTTGTAAATGGCTAGCAGTGGAGTTAGACAGTCCGGCTAGAGGTCTCATTACTCTCTGGCGACCAAGCTCGGTGGCTCTAGATTTGCTAGAAATGGGCAATAGGTGGATGGCTTGTTGTGTAAGAAGCTTTGTGTATGGTCCCATCTCGTGATTAGAAAAATGTCAGGTGTGGAAAAAAATAGAGATTTTTTGTCATAATCAGGTGTGGGGGCCATGTTTACCTAGTGGGAATTTCAATGCCATTTTGTATTCAAATGACAAAAGTGGGGGAGTGTCCAGAAAACTACAATCATAGATTGACTTCGAATATTTTGTCGGAAGGAATTTGTTAATCGAGATACCTATGGCCAATGGAAGTTTTACTTGGACCAATAGAAGGCTCGGGTTTTGTTCAATTGCTGAGAAGCTAGACAAATTCTTCTTTTTGGGTAATTTGGCAGCTTTTCCTATCAGCGTGGAATGCAATATTCTCCCATGCCTAGGTTCGGACCACTTTCCTATCCTATTGGAATTGGTTGGGGAGGTGTGCCCACCTAGATGTCTGTTTAAATTTGAAAACATGTGGTTAAAAAATCCAAACTTCTTTCCCCTCATCTCTCAGTGGTGGGGAGAAGTTGAGGTGGAAGGCTCCAAAATGTTTATTCTGGTGGCAAAATTAAAACATATCAAACTGTGCTTAAAGGAGTGGAATAAGTTAAGTTTTAAAAATATATTTGAAGAAAATAAGCACATTGAAGATGATCTCTCTGCTCTAAATGAAGAAGTGATTAGACAAGGCATGGATAATGTGAGATATCTCTAGGAGAAGGACCTTCTTAACAGATGGCATGATATCTTGGCCAGAGAGGAGATATTCTGGCGACATAAATTTTGAGAGCTATGGCTAAGTGAAGGGGATAAGAACACAAAGTTTTTCCACAACACCACCAAAATGCAGTGTGAAATCAATAGAATCTCAAGGTTGAGAATGGCAAATGGTAATATCTTTGAGAAACCTGGGCATATTGCAAAAGCTATGATAGTTTTTTTAAGAACCTCCTGAATGATTGGGAAGGTTCAAATCTTCAGGCACAATAGGAGCTTGTAAGTTGCATCCCAAAGTTGGTTTGAGATGAGAAGAAGTCTCTTTTGGAAAATTCCTTTTCAAAAGAGGAGATCAAATCAACCCTGTTTCAATTACATTTAGATAAGTCTCTAGGTCCTGATGGTTTCTCAGACGCCTTCTTTCAACATAGCTGGGGCATTGTGGGTCAGGATGTGATTTCCGCTATTGAATATTCTAAAGCGTTGGGGTAAGCTTTGAAGGAAATGAACTATACATTCATTGCTCTCATACCAAAGAAAGAGAAACCAGACAGATTGGAGGACTTTAGGCCCATCTCTCTCTGCAACATAGTCTATAAAATTATGGCAAAGTCAATTGCAAACATATTAAAGGTAATTCTTCTAGGTTTGATCTCTAAGGAACAAATGGGGTTTGTACTAGGTCAATTGATTTTTGATGGAGTAATCGTGGCTCAGGAAGCCATCCATTCAATTTTGAATAATCAGAACCCATCAATGATTCTTAAGTTGGATATAAGGAAAGCCTATGATAGTCAATTGGAGGTTTTTGTTCAAAACCTTGGAGGCTTTTGGTTTCTCCCCTACATGGATCAACTAGAAATTTTCATGGATAGCATGCCTAAGGTATTTGATCCTAATCAATGGCTTCCCACATGGTTTTTTTGAAGTATCTTGGGGACTTCAACAAGGGGACCCCTTGTATCCCTTTCTATTCATCTTAATGGGGGAAGCCTTGGGGTGGGCTATCTCTCACGTGTCTGCTTTAAGGAAACTGAGAGGAGTGCATATAACTAGTTCCCTATCACCAATAACCCACCAACAATTTGCAGATGATAACTTGCTTTTGGGGAGGGCTGGAGTAGTGGAAGAAAGAAATTTCAAAGGTATTATTTCAAAATACTTCTCTACCTCGGGTCAAGGGGTGAGTTCAAAAAAATCTGAAATTTTCTTCTTTTTTGTTTATTTGTCCTTGGAAAAATAAATCTTGCAGGTTTTAAGGTTCAAGAAAGGAAAATTGTTATGTAAATATCTAGCTTTTCCTTTGGCTTCGAGCCAACACTCTGGTAAACTATGGGATCCTCTATTGGCCAAGATGGATCACAGATTATCCTCTTGGAAAGGACATTGGCTTTCATGGGCTAGTCGCATAACTCTCATTAAATAATTGGTGGTTTTTCTTCCAATCTATATGTTATCATGTCTTCCTCTACCTGGGCATACTTGTAGTAATCTCAATCAAAATATGAGGCAGTTTTTCTAGCCAGGTGGCTTAGATCAGAGAAAGTTCCCTCTAATAAAATGGGAGAAGGTTTGTAACTCGAGGGAGGTGGGTGGGGTGGGCATCAAGAAATTGGATCTTCAAAACAAATAACTGGGAGCGAAATTAGCATGGCTCATGTATGCTTGGTCGGATCTGAAATGGGTGAAGATTCTAAAAGCCAAATACCTAGAAGTTGGCCCAATTAGCTTCTTCACAACTCAGTAACTACCAAAAGGTTCTCGATTTTGGAACTTCATATGTGGCTATAGAGATTTGATCCTTGATTTCCTTTCATGGGACTTGGGTGATGGTAGCCAGGAACTTTTCTAGGAGAACTCTTGGGATGGTTTCAGCAAGCTGGCCAACTATGGTAATTTAATGAATGTGAAAGAAGTATCAAAAAGGATCTGGGGCTCTCGTGTTAGGGACTTCTTGATAAGTGAAGAGTCAAATGGTGTTCGGTCTTAGCACTGGAAGGATCCTTCTCGCTTGAGTTTGAGTGCAAAGGAATTCAAAGCATTCAAAGATATTCTTAGCTAGTGCCCAATCTATTTGAGAGGAGGTCAAGACGTCCTTTGTTGGTGTGGTGCCACCTTGGGCTCCTACCAAAACAAGGATTGTTACAAAATCCTATCCAAGAGAGAGGAATTGGTGTCAAATATTCCCAACGACTTGTGCTAGAATAAATTTTCTCCCTAAGGCAAGGATTTTTGCATGGGCAACTATCTAGGGCAGAGTTTTGACATCAGAGAGGCTTAAGAAATTTGGTATCACTGGGCCCTCAAGGTTTATACTTTGTAAGGTGGTGGAGGAGACTAGTGATCATCTCTTTATTAATTATCCTTTTACAAAACATTGTTGGGATTGGTTATGCACTAAGATATGTCTTAGCATTGTATTGCCTAGGCACTTGTTGGGTTGGTTAAAAATTTGGCCAAGGATGGGAGGCAGATCCATCTTTGTAGGCTTTTGGAAACTTAGTCCATCTCTGTTGCTGTGGGAAGTTTGGAAAGAAATGAATCAAATAATTTTCAAAGATAAGGCCTTGCCTTTATCATCCATCCTAATCAAATTAGAAGCATGCATGGTAGAGGTGATGAACACAAGTGCAAAAAAAGGTTTAAAAGCAAGTACTTACTTCTCTAGCTGGGACCCGAAAATTTTGAAAATGTGGACTGGGCTAAAAGTTCCCACCCAATTTGGGGCAGGTGGCAAGAAGGAGAAAAAAGAGCGTAAAATAGTCAAATGGCTCCCTCCAGCTCATGGCTGGTTCAAGTTAAATTCCAATGGGGTGGCTAGAGGTAACCCGGGGCAATCAGGTGTTGGGTGCATTATTAGGAATTGGCAGGGCAAGACAGCAGGCAGATTGGCAAAGCCACTAATGTCGGGCACTAACAACTGGGCTGAGCTTCAGGTTGCATCGCTTGGAATCAATCTATGTCTGGAGTTAAAACTAAGGAATGTAATCATCAAAGGGGACTCACTTATAATAGTAAATGCTCTATGCTTAGGAAAACTTTAGAATTGGAAGTTGAATGCTCTCCTAGAAGATGTAATGTCACATTTCAAGATTCTCAAAAATTATGAAATAACCCATATTCTAAGAGAAGGGAATCAGGAGGCTGATTCCCTATCAAATATAGGAGTTGATGGGATTTCCCCAAGGGAGGTGAGTCTAGAAGATCTTGAAGATAGCTAAGTGTTGTGGGCGGTTGGGTGGGTGCCACCTCACAAGGGTTGGTGAGGTGGTAGACACTTAGGTGGGGTTGGGAAGCGAGGCACTTTCCCTCAAATTTTTAGGCAAATTTGACGGCTGGCTTGTGAGAGGCAAGGGGGAAGTTCTCGCATAAGAGGTGGTACATGCAAGGAAAAGAAGGCTCTAGAGGAGGTAATAAACATCATTTTTCACTGGTGAAATTTTCCGGTGACGTCCTGTCGAGGATGCTTTTCCAGCCTCTCTGTTAATAATCATAGAGCATGGCATATATCACATTAAATTGGAAAACCTTCGTTGGCTTCTAACAAATTTGTAAGGCATGATTAGGTTTATTCTTCTGGTCTTGGCCAAGGAATTAGAAATGGGTGGAATGGTGATGCTGGTGCAACTCAAGGGTTCGAAGAGGCAGATTACGTTTGAAGGGAAGATCGCCACTCTTCAGCTCCAACGTCTCATTCGTCATCCAGATTATCTCATTTTTGTAGCCCTAGTCTTTGTAATGGGGAAGAATTTTGTGGAGGAAGCGTAAGGTTATCGGTTGGAAACAAACATTTCCTCCCTTGTCTTGGCTGGTTTGTTGGATGTCGGGGTGCCCAAAGCTGAAGCTAGGGAAATCATGCGGAGGTTGTTCAGAAAGGACATGTTGGTTGGTCTCGACCGGGTTTTGGGTGCTGAACGCTTAGGGAAAGAAATAACGTGGCCAAAGGATCTCCATTTGCTAAATGATCCAGAGGCATTGTTCAATTACTATCCCTTTCTGCTAGATGTGACGGGGTTCGAGCTATAAGAGCATAGGAGATTGGCGAGTGCTGGGGTGGAATTTCCGAGAAAGAAATTTAAGTTGGTTTAGACCACAGACTCAGCTTGGAAGTAGGGTTTTAGGGTATTTGCAAAGTAGTTTGTCTAGTGATCTGGGTCTGGGTTGGGTATGGGTGTTTAAATTAGTTTTGCAAGAAATGAATTTTGTGGGTACCTTGGTATAGTATGCAGTTTAGACTATATTTTACTCTTTGTCTAGTTTCCATGGTCTATAATAGTTGTTTAGTCAAGTATACGGCTCGCCTGGGAAACGATTTTTGTAATATTTTGAATGTCATAGTGCCAATGGTTGCCCAGTCAAGGCTTGAATTATGTACTTTTTCTCATATTAATACAAAACTTCTTCTTACCTGATAAAAAAAAAATGTATTATATTATTTATAATATATGTATTATATTAAAATTAATGTAATATATATTATAATATAATATAATATATATTATTATATATAATAATGTAATATATATTATACTATATAATATATATTATATTAAATATGAAATATTTCAAAAAAACCACGCACAGTTAAATATGGTCGGGTGTGTAAATCATAGAACGATTATCCATTCTTTGTGCTATAATTAAAAAAAAATCCCTAAGAGGTCATATTATATAATATAATATAATATTATAATAGTATATTATATTATGTAGTGGCCCTCCGTGTCGGTTGTTCTGGAGTTTTGTGTGATTATTTGTGTGTGCTTCATTGATTACTGTGTTATTTGATTGTGTGAAAAATATCATATGTTAGTAGTCATGTTTAAATAATTAATTAAATCATAAGTGATTTGCAAGGTTATTTAAAATATAATTAGAAATTAAAATAATAATCAATTAAATTAAATCAAATGATTTAGAACAAATCATCAAATTAAACTAATTCGTTAAAAGTAAAAGTGATATTACTAGATAAATTGATTTAAATTTTTGTGTTAAATTGAAGTTAATAATAATTATGAACAAAATAATCTTGAAAAGATAATTATTATAATAAGAAATTTAAATGGATAAGGAGATAGGAAGCTGAAGTGTTTTAAAACAAGAAAAGCTGGAAATAAACTACACCTATAGAGCATTTGGAAGTCGAAGAGAACTGTAGAATATGAAAAATAAATAATAGCTATATTTGGTTTTTGAAGGGGGGGGAGATTGTTTGTATAGGCCACTCTTGTACTGCATCAAAGGATAGTCTCAAAGAGATTGATTAAGCTTGGGTGCAGATCAGGTATGTATTCTGTCATGAAGCTCTTTCAAATCCAATGTCTTAAGGATGCAGGGAATTTATATAAATTATCAACTCTTTCCCAAGATACATTTAATTTGTCTTTCATTCAATTAACACTTGATCTGCATGACTGTTGGTAGATAAACGTATGGTTTGTCTTTCGTCCTTTTATTATGCCATGCTCTAAAGTCTGATGCCATCCTCTTTATTGACTGAGCCGGATTGATATTAGTCACCTTATTGGCATTTATGACGTGTGTGTCGTGCTGCTAAATTATACACCCTTGGTAATGGAGTTGATTTGTAAGTCCATTTTTTTACTAATTGGCTGCCTCCTGCAACTGTACGTTGGCGAATGAATTTCAACACTAGAAGTCTCAGATTTGTTATTTTGCATGTTATCCTCATAGCATGCCCCGATAAAAGATTTTGGTCTATGTGTCCCTCAAACCTTTTAGCATATCTTATTGATCTTTTTCGTTGCCTGGACCAAGTGGTATTTTTCCCTAATTCCTTGAGTATCTAGCTGTTTCAGTTACTTTTTTTTAGCAACTGCAAATAAATGAAGATATGTTATGGTATGAAAACCTATCATTCCGAGTTTTAATCTAAAAATAGGTGTTGATATGATTAGGAATAGATTCGCTTTATCCTCCTTGGCACTACGCATTGTCTCACAAAATTCCTCCATCAATTATCTTCAATGGATGCGCATACCTTATTCCTTAGCTCTCATTTTGGCACGAGCATGAAGGGTAGCCATGCGCACATAATGATCAACTATATATGTATTGCAATAAGGGTTACTGTTGTGTGAGCTGTGCACAACCCCATTCAATAAATTTGAATGGTTGCATACACTTAGAACACAGGTAAAGCTTACAATGGTTAGGTTCATACCTGAGTGCGTCATTCAATCAAAGATTTTGAGAGCTTTCCTTTGGTCGTGGTGAAGTTTAATTTCCAAAATTCGAATTTAAGTGTGTCTCTGGAAACTCGCCACCAAACAACAAAGCATCCAGTTCTGAAAAGAAAAAGTTGTACAGTATTTTCCTCTACTCTTAAGTCACGTATTTGCACCTCACCTGTCTCCTTCCCTTCAATTTTGTGGATAACAGTTGGGATATGATAATAATGCAAGTAGATGGTGTTATTTCCAAATTCCAATATTCACTTTCTAATATACTTGGCAACCTATCACTATTATGGCGTTTAGAGTTGAGGCATTGTACAGAATTAAGTAGCCTCCCTGAAACCATTGGCAACCCGTCATAGCTATAGCTTTTAGACTTGCAGGGGTGTAGAAATTTAAATAATCTCTTTGACTTCATTGATAACCTGTCACAGTGGCACATTTATAAGTGTTCTTAATTATTTGTGAATTATTGAATGATTAAGATGTGTAAATGGGTTAGGGATCTATTTGAATGTAATGGTTATAATATGACTTCATTTGTTGGATAAAAGTCCTTCTATAGAAATAGGATGTATTGATATTTGTTTTAATGGATTTTGTGTGGGAAATGTTGTAAGGACAATTGTGATAACTTTAAGGTAGTGGAAGGATTTCAGCCTTATTTTCAAAAGGTTAAGTATAGAGGAAATCTAGAATGGTTCACCTCCTAGCTTAAAATTGAATAGAGGATAGTTACTTGCATATTTCAAACGTTAGAAAAGAACAATTTCTTTGATTCTAAAACTAAATGATTATTTTAAATAATGTGAATTGGTGAACATTAGAATATTAGGGAAAAGAGTTATGCCTTTTTATAAATGAATAAGTTCTTACTTCATAGTGAAATTAGATGGTTATATAGTTTTAGTTAAGTAAACTGGCATTGTAATGTAGTGTTGGTGAGGTTAGTTATCCTTTTAAATATAATTAGAGTATTAATTGGCTAATCATGTTTATATATATGAATATAGTTATAGGAATGATTATAAATCCTGAATTGGAATAAAAGAAATTGGTTGGAATACTTTTATAACTTCTTTTATTTTATTACAACTTTATGATGAGCATAGTGAGATGTTAGTAAGGTATGTGAATATAGCCTTTGATGAGTTAAAATGATTCCTTATCAAGTGTAGAGTCAAATCGTAGATGATAGTTCAATTGTTCTTTGAAGTTATTGCTTTTGATTGTTGGGTTAGTATTCTGAGTGTGATAAAATATGCCTAGAGATAATTACGATATGTGATTATAGAGTTCCTTTATTTATTTTAAATTAATTCTTATTGAACGAATGGATAAATTGTATTTGAATGGTCATTGTTCATTTAAGGGTAATTTGGTGTATCCTATTTGTGGTGTCCTCATTGGAATTGTTTGGCTTCAGAAGTGATTTCATTCCATTGGGTTCGTGTCCTTTTATGAGTGATTTGACATATCCTTTCATTGTGACTTTTCTTGAGTTGACGTGAGTTGGGGATCTTCTTTAAGTTAAATTGTGTTGATATTCGTTTAACCTTATATGGTGAATTCTTGGTTTGTTTTGAGTTGTGGGGGTCTTATTAATTGATTTTGTGGTGGATTATTTTGGATACTAATGCAATGCTTGGTTGTGATAAGTTTATGCTTCTTATTGAATGTAGTCTTCCCACTTTTATTATTTTGGTGAAACATTAAATTATATTGTTGTCATGTTTGTTGATTTTTGGTCAAAGGTCATTTGTTTACCAACTGTATGGGTATCTTGTGAGGAGGAAATTGAGGTCTCCCTTGGATGCATGGTTGCATACTTTTACCTTTGTTGTTGAAGGATTTTTTCTAGATGGTTCCATGTCGGTGTGAATGCTTTTGGAGACTAATTTTGATTCATGGAATCCTTTGTCATTTAATTTGTGTTGTAATATAATTGGGGACTCGTGTTTTGTTTATGAGTTGTGGATAATTGATCTTCTTGAATTTTTGTTTAATTTTGTATCGAAGTTGGTTATGTAGTCTGGATGGAGTTGTTGATCTTATTTTAATGTATTCACTCATTATATTTGAATTGAAAATAGTTCTTTGAGGTCTTGCATTTATTGTTGTCAGTTCTTCCTGGGGAAACCCCAGTGTAAGCCCTTTGAGATTCTTCTAGAGGCTTGATTATATTGTTGGTCAATGTTCCTCATTTTATGTGCTCTTAACATGGTAAGATATTGGTATCATTATTTTGAAAGGGTTGTACGAAAGTTTGTGAGACTCTGATTTTGTACTTGTTAGCGAGATGGGTAATGCCTCACACGCTTTTATGTTGTGATTCTTTGTTCAAATTATGATGGTACAACCTTTGGTTGTTTTTGGTTTGATGTTGTTGGGTCTCTAGGGAGAGTGGCTCCTCGTGGGGGCCGGCACCCCGTTTAAGGGGAAGGGCACAAGATAACCCACGAGTGAGTTAGTAATCAAGTGAAAACATAATAATTAACTTAGGAGGGTTGGGTAGTAATATCATTATAAGATTTAAAAATGGATGCCTCGTCTTCATTAGTTCTTCTGCAGACTAATGGAAGGCTAAGAAGGCCGTGGTCGGCAAGGTCGTGACCTCATCTTCACGAGAGCTTTACGGCTCCGCATGAGTCACCCTATTGACTGGTGCCTCCAGTTGGGAGGAAGGGCACAAGATAGCCATAGATGGGACCGACACCTCTAGTTGGGAGGAAGAGCATAGGATAGCCCATGAAGGACTATGCGATGACACTCTCCCCTAGTTACCCAGGTGTTTTTACTTTATTGTGTTCCTCTGGAAGTATGTTATGGGAGTTGGTTTAGATTTTGGTTGAATGAACTTATATTGATTCATGGAGTATTTCCTTGATACATCTTTGGTGTACTTTGTGGTCTTGTATGATCTCATTGATATTTGACTTATGACCTTGTACTCTTATGGTACTGTGATATGATGTTATTGTATTGTTTAATTGCAATTTGGAATTGTATTATGTTTGTTATTTCAGTTTGATTTGGAAGTGTTTCATGATCATCCTTTGGTTACTTGTTTACTGGTCATTGCTTTGATTTATGTGATGAGATTTATGATTTTAAGTTATTATGTTGACTCTTAGATGTTGTTGATTATGTCATTGTAATCCTTGATTTTTATGATACTTTTGTATGTTGTTGAGTCTTGTGGTTACGTGTTTGGATGTTCTTGGTTGAGGACTCTTTCTTGTCAGCTCCTTAGCACGGGGGTGGGTCTTCGGACCCACATGGTCGGGTGGAACGTGCTAAGCACCCCATTGGGTCCCCAGTCGAGGATCGAGAGGTGCAGATTGGTGCTATTGCGGCAACCCCAGAGTTGTATCCATCTTGGAGCCAATTATGATACTATGTATTCCTCTGTTCATTTGTATCATGTTATCTTGTTGTACGATTTCTGTTCATGTTTGGAAACACTTTTGTATCATTGTACCTCTAGAACATTGTATTGTAATGTAACGTTAAACCTTGTGTGGATATTGGCCATGGAAATTGTTACTCAATGTGTTAAGTTAATCATGCATATGTTGTAATTATGTACACAGATGGTTTCTTATCAATGAATTTCCATGTACATGTTACATTTGTTAATGTTTACTTTGTTATGGATTATATTTTTGGATTTTATTCTTTATTGTCGTTGTGTGGATCTAAGTCGCATAATGACTCCTCATGTACCCCAAGGGATATATGTGCTAATGAATCTACTTAAATGAAATTCATGTTATGACTTAATGTGTATTACATGTATGTTATGTTAACTTTTTAAAAAAAAAATTGCAGTAATTATTGTTTAATTGTCCTTTGGGGTTCGCACGACAGGGCGTTACATCATGGTATCAGAGCATAGGTTCATACACAGGGCACTATGTGTGCTCACTATGTAACCTTGCGCTTAGACCCGTGTGTCTTGAGTTTCACTTTTCTTTTGTCATTGTTGTGAACCTGAGTTTCTATTGTTAACTGGTGTCGAGTCGATGGTGCAGGAAACTAATGGGAAAGGATAGGACCCTCGGTGTAGTGCGCAATGCACCGTTATCCTTCCTGTCAGGGATGCTCTATGGACCCTTGAGTTTTAGTGTGATGTGTTTCTTGGTGATCTGTTTTATGTGTGTGAATATGTCATGTGTGTGTGGAATTTGCAATTTTTTTGTCCTTGAGTGATGAATTATGTTTTCTTGAATTTGTGAAGGTGTAAAATTTTACCCTTTTTATTGCAATTGATGTGAGATTTGGTGTTGAAAAATGGTTAAAGTGGAGTTCTTTGTGTGAAAATTATGAGTTTTAACGAAGATGTGAGGTTTTGTGGATAATTATTCTATGTTTTTTTTTAGAATATAGTATCTTGAGGTTAAGATGCAACTTGAATTATTGGTACTAATGTGCAATGTTCTATGGTAGCTTTTGATTTACAGGAAGTTGGCTTTAGAAACGTAGTGATGAAGGTAAAGCAATTGTAATATGTAGGTATAGATACTTATAATGTCAAGTAGTAATTAATTTTGATATAGTAGATGAATTAGGTTTATGGTTAGCATCCTTATGCGAATATTGCCTAACTAATAAGAAGCAAACTGTTTACGAGTTACTAAAATTGTTTTAACTATTATGTGTGGTTTGGTGGGAGGGACAGTGTGGTATCACTCGCTCGCGAGTGCCCTACTATGCTGGGAGTTCCTCTCACGATGTATTTGTGATATATATGTATTGTGCACAATGTTTGTTTGCATGCAGGATTGCAGGAACTAAGTCTCGATTCCACCTGCATTGTTAGGACAGGGTGAGCATCTTACACACCCAATGGGTTTGACGTGGAAAAAAAAAAGGAGCTAACAAGAAATTTTCCCCAACCCAGTTCATCACTAGTCCTTGTGTTTGGAAAATTGGTCTGGTTGCAACCCCATCACCACTTTTGTTTTGGTATCATTTCCTTATTTTTGGTTTGTTTAATTTTTGTTGCTTACGTGATGAAGTTTAATTGATGTTTTAATTTATGGTGTTGATGTGCTTATGATCATTGATATTGTTGTGTTACCATGTTTATGCTTGAGCTTGACTTCCAGGAGTAGGTCGATGCCTAAGGGGGGGAGGATGTAGTGCCCCTCCATGTCGGTTGTTCTGGACTTTTGTGTGATTATTTGTGTGTGCTTCATTGATTACTGTGTTATTTGATTGTGTGAAAAATATCATATGTTAGTAGTCATGTTTAAATAATTAATGAAATCATAAGTGATTTGCAAGGTTATTTAAAATATAATTAGAAATTAAAATAATAATCAATTAAATTAAATCAAATGATTTAGAACAAATGATCAAACTAAACTAATTCATTAAAAGTAAAAGTGATATTATTAGATAAATTGATTTAAATTTTTGTGTTAAATTGAAGTTAATAATAATTATGAACAAAATAATCTTGAAAAGATAATTATTATAATAAGAAATTTAAATGGATAAGGAAATAGGAAGCTGAAGTGTTTTAAAACAAGAAAAGCTGGAAAGAAACTACACCTATAGAGCATTTGGAAGTCGAAGAGAACTATAGAATATGAAAAATAAATAATAGCTATATTTGGCTTTTGAAGGGGGGGGGATTGTTTGTATAGGCTACTCTTGTACTGCATCAAAGGATAGTCTCAGAGAGATTGATTAAGCTTGGGTGCAGATCAGGTATGTATTCTTTCATGAAGCTCTTTCAAATCCAATGTCTTAAGGATGCAGGGAATTTATATAAATTATCAACTCTTTCCCGAGATACATTTAATCTATCTTTCATTCAATTACCACTTGATCTACATGACTGTTGGTAGATAAAAATATGGTTTGTCTTTCATCCTTTTATTATGCCATGCTCTGAAGTCTGATGCCATCCTCTTTATTGACTTAGTCGGATTGATATTGGTCACCTTTTTGGCGTTTATGACGTGTGTGTGCCCTACTGCTAAATTATACACCCTTGGTAATGGAGTTGATTTGTAAGTCCATTTTTTACTAATTGGCTACCTCCTGCAACTGTACGCTGGCGAATGAATTTCAACACTAGAAGTCTCAGATTTGTTATTTTGCATGTTATCGTCGTAGCATGCCCTGATAAAAGCTTTTGGTCTATGTTTCCCTCAAACCTTTTAGCATATCTTATTGATCTTTTTCGTTGCCTGGACCAAGTGGTATTTTTCCCTAATTGCTTGAGTATCTAGCTGTTTCCGTTACTTTTTTTTTAGCAACTATAAATAAGTGAAGATATGTTCTGGTATGAAAATCTATCATTCCAAGTTTTAATCTAAAAATAGGTGTTGATATGATTAGGGATAGATTCACTTTATCCTACTTGGCACTACGCATTGTCTCACGAAATTCCTCCATCAATTATCTTCAATGGATGTGCATACCTTGTTCCTTAGCTCTCATTTTGGCATGAGCATGAAGGGTAGCCATGCACATGTAATGATAAACTATATATGTATTGCAATAAGGGTTACTATTGTGTGAGCTATGCACAGCCCCATTCACTAAATTTTAATGGCTGCATACGCTTAGAACACAGGCAAAGCTTACAATGGTTAGGTGTGTACCTGAGTGTGTCATTCAATCAAAGATTTTGAGAGCTTTCCTTTGGTCGTGGTGAAGTTTAATTTCCAAATTTCAAATTTAAGTCCGTCTCTGGAAACTCGCCACCAAACAACAAAGCATCCAGTTTTGAATAGAAAAAGTTGTACAGTACTTTCCTCTACTCTTAAGTCACGTATTTGCACCTCACCTGTCTCCTTCCCTTCAATTTTGTGGATAACAGTTGGGATATGATAATAATGCAAGTAGATGGTGTTATTTCCAAATTCCAATATTCACTTTCTAATATACTTGGCAACCTATCACTGTTACGGCGTTTAGAGTTGAGGCATTGTACAAAATTAAGTAGCCTCCCTGAAACCATTGGCAACCCGTCATAGCTATAGCTTTTAGACTTGCAGGGGTGTAGAAATTTAAATAATCTCTCTGATTTCATTGATAACCTGTCACAGTGGCACATTTCTAAGTGTTCTTAATTATTTATGAATTATTGAATGATTAAGATGTGTAAATGGGTTAGGGATCTATTTGAATGTAATGGTTATAATATGACTTCATTTGTTGGATAAAAGTCCTTCTATATAAATGGTATGTATTGATATTTGTTTTAATGGATTTTGTGTGGGAAATGTTGTAAGGACAATTGTGATAACTTTAAGGTAGTGGAAGGATTTCAGCCTTATTTTCAAAAGGTTAAGTATAGAGGAAATCTAGAATGGTTCACCTCCTAGCTTAAAATTGAATAGAGGATAGTTACTTGCATATTTCAAACGTTAGAAAAGAACAATTTATTTGATTCTGAAACTAAATGATTATTTTAAATAATGTGAATTGGTGAACATTAGAATATTAGGGAAAAGAGTTATGCCTTTTTATAAATGAATAAGTTCTTACTTCATAGTGAAATTAGATGGTTATATAGTTTTAGTTAAGAAGTAAACTGGCAAATTGTAATGTAGTGTTGGTGAGGTTAGTTATCCTTTTAAATATAATTAGAGTATTAATTGGCTAATCATGTTTATATATATGAATATAGTTATAGGAATGATTATAAATCCTGAATTGGAATAAAAGAAATTGGTTGGAATACTTTTATAACTTCTTTTATTTTATTACAACTTTATGATGAGCATAGTGAGATGTTAGTAAGGTATGTGAATATAGCCTTTCATGAGTTAAAATGATTCCTTATCAAGTGTAGAGTCAAATCATAGACGATAGTTCAATTGTTCTTTGAAGTTATTGCTTTTGATTGTTGGGTTAGTATTCTGAGTGTGATAAAATATGCCTTGATATAATTACGATATGTGATTATAGAGTTCCTTTATTTATTTTAAATTAATTCTTATTGAACGAATGGATAAATTGTATTTGAATGGTCATTGTTCATTTAAGGGTAATTTGGTGTATCCTATTTGTGGTGTCCTCGTTGGAATTGCTTGGCTTCAGAAGTGATTTCATTCCATTGGGTTCGTGTCCTTTTATGAGTGATTTGACATATTCTTTCATTGTGACTTTTCTTGAGTTGATGTGAGTTGGGGATCTTCTTTAAGTTAAATTGTGTTGATATTCGTTTAACCTTATATGGTGAATTCTTGGTTTGTTTTGAGTTGTGGGGGTCTTATTAATTGATTTTGTGGTGGAGTATTTTGGATACTAATGCAATGCTTGGTTGTGATAAGTTTATGCTTCTTATTGAATGCAGTCTTCCCACTTTTATTATTTTGGTGAAACATTAAATTATATTGTTGTCATGTTTGTTGATTTTTGGTCAAAGGTCATTTGTTTACCAACTGTATGGGTATCTTGTGAGGAGGAAATTGAGGTCTCCCTTGGATACCTGGTTGCATGCTTTTACCTTTGTTGTTGAAGGATTGTTTTTGGATGGTTTCGTGTTGGTGTGAATGCTTTTGGAGACTAATTTTGATTCATGGAATCCTTTGTCATTTAATTTGTGTTGCAATATAATTGGGGACTCATGTTTTTTTTATGAGTTGTGGATAATTGATCTTCTTGAATTTTTGTTTTATTTCGTATCGAAGTTGGTTATGTAGTCTGGATGGAGTTGTTGATCTTATTTTAATGTATTCACTCATTATATTTGAATTAAAAATAGTTCTTTGAGGTCTTGCATTTATTGTTGTCAGTTCTTAATGGGGAAACCCTAGTGTAAGCCCTTTGAGATTCTTCCAGAGGTTTGATTATATTGTTTGTCAATGTTCCTCATTTTATGTGCTCTTGACATGGTAAGATATTGGTATCATTATTTTGAAAGGGTTGTACGAAAGTTTGTGAGACTCTGATTTTGTACTTGTTAGTGAGATGGGTAATGCCTCGCACGCTTTTATGTTGTGATTCTTTGTTCAAATTATGATGGTACAACCCTTGGTTGTTTTTGGTTTGATGTTGTTGGGTCTCTAGGGAGAGTGGCTCCTCGTGGGGGCCGGTGCCCCGTTTAAGGGGAAGGGCACAGGATAACCCACGAGTGAGTTAGTAATCAAGTGAAATTAACTTAGGAGGGTTGTGTAGTAATATCATTATAAGATTTAAAAATGGATGCCTTGTCTTCATTAGTGCTTCCGTAGACTAATGGAAGGCTGAGAAGGCCGTGGTCGGCAAGGTCGTGACCTCGTCTTCATAAGAGGTTTACGGCTCCGCATGAGTCACCCTATGGACCGACACCTCCAGTTGGGAGGAAGGGCACAGGATAGCCATAGATGGGACCGGTGCCTCCAATTGGGAGGAAGAGCACAGGATAGCCCATAAAGGACTATGTGATGACACTCTCCCCTAGTTTCCCAGGTGTTTTTACTTTATTGTGTTCCTCTGGAAGTATGTTATGGGAGTTGGTTTAGATTGTGGTTGAATGAACTTATATTGATTCATGGAGTATTGCCTTGATACATCTTTGGTGTACTTTGTGGTCTTGTATGATCTCATTGATATTTGACTTATGACCTTGTACTCTTATGGTACTGTGATATGATATTATTGTATTGTTTAATTGCAATTTGGAATTGTATTATGTTTGTTATTTTAGTTTGATTTGGAAGTGTTTCATGATCATCCTTTGGTTACTTGTTTACTAATCATTGCTTTGATTTATGTGATGAGATTTATGATTTTAAGTTATTATGTTGACTCTTGGATGTTGTTGATTATGTCATTGTAATCCTTGAGTTTTATGATACTTTTGTATGTTGTTGAGTCTTGTGGTTCTGTGTTTGGATGTTCTTGGTTGAGGACTCTTTCTTGTCAGCTCCTTAGCACGGGGGGTGGGTCTTCAGACCCATGTGGTCGGGTGGAATGTGCTAAGCACCCCATTGGGTCCCCAGTCGAGGATCGAGAGGTGCGGATTGGTGCTGTTGCGGCGACCCTAGAGTTGTATTCGTCTTGGAGCGAGTTATGATACTATGCATTCCTCTGTTCATTTGTATCATGTTATCTTGTTGTACGGTTTCTGTTCATGTTTGGAAACACTTTTGTATCATTGTACCTCTAGAACATTGTATTGGAATGTAATGTTAAACCTTGTGTGGATATTGGCCATGGCAATTGTTACTCAATGTGCTAAGTTAATCATGCATATGTTGTAATTATGTACATAGATGGTTTCTTATCAATGAATTTCCATGTATATGTTACATTTGTTAATGTTTACTTTGTTATGGATTATATTTTTGGATTTTATTCTTTATTGTCATTGTGTGGATTTAAGTCGCGTAATGACTCCTCGTGTACCCCAAGGGATGTATGTGGTAATGAATCTACTTAAATGAAAGTCATGTTATGACTTAATGTGTATTACATGTATGTTATGTTAACTTTAAAAAAAAAAATTGCAGTAATTATTGTTTAATTGTCCTTTGGGGTTCGCACGATGGGGCGTTACATATTATATTATATTGTATAATATTACCTCTCGGGTTTTTTTTTTAATTATAGCACAAAGAATGAATATTCGTTCTATGATTTACACATCCAACCATATTTAACTGTGCGTGGTTTTTTTTAAATATTTCATATGTAATATAATATATATTACATTATTATATGTAATAATATATATTATATTATATTATATTATATATTACATTAATTTTAATATAATACATATATTATAAATAATATAATACATTTTATTTTTTTTATCGGGTAAGAAGAAGTTTTGTATTAATATGAGAAAAAGTACAAAATTGGACCCTTGACTGGGCAACCATTGGCACTATGACATTCAAAATATTACAAAAAGCCTTTCCCAAGTGAGTCGTATACTTGACTAAACAACTGTTACAGACCATGGAAACTAGACAAAGAGTAAAATATTGTCTAAACTGCATACTATACCCGGGTACCCACAAAATTCATTTCTTGCAAAGCTACTTTAAACACCCATACCTAACCCAGACCCAGATCACTAGACAAACTACTGTGCAAATATGCTTAGGGAAAGGCATATTGTGGCCAAAGGATCTCCATTTGCTAAATGATCCAGAAGGATTGGTCAATTACTATCCCTTTCTGCTAGATGTGATGGTGTTGGAGTTGTAGGAGCATATGAGGCTGGTGAGTGTTGGGGTGGAATTTCTAAGAAAGAAATTTAAGCTGGTTTAGACCACTGACTCAGCTTGGAAGCATGATTTCAAGCTATTTGCACAACAGTTTGTCTAGTGATCTGGGTCTGGGTTGCGCATGGTTGTTTAAAGTAGCTTTGCAAGAAATGAATTTTGTGGGTACCCGGGTATAGTATGCAATTTAGACTATATTTTACTCTTTGCTAGTTTCCATGGTTTGTAACAGTTGTTTAGTCAAGTATAGGGCTCACCTGGGAAAGGCTTTTTGTAATATTTTGAATGTCATAGTGCCAATGGTTGCTCAGTCAAGGCTCAAATTCTGTACTTTTTCTCATATTAATACAAAACTTCTTCTTACCTAATAAAAAAAAAATGTATTATATTATTTATAATATATGTATTATATTAAAATTAATGTAATATATATTATATTATAATATAATATATATTATTATATATAATAATGTAATATATATTATACTATAATATAATATAATATATATTAAATATGAAATATTTCAAAAAAACCATGCACAGTTAAATATGGTCGGGTGTGTAAATCATAGAACAAATATCCATTCTTTGTGCTATAATTAAAAAAAAAAAACCTCGAGAGTTCATATTATATAATATAATATTATATTATATTATATTGATATTATTATAATATATTATATATATTATATATATTATATTATAAATAATATAATATATTTATTATATTATAAATAATATAATATATATATTATATATAATCATATATGTATTATATTAAAATTAATATAATATAATATATATTATAATATAATACATATTATAATATATATTAAATAATAGATATTTCAAAAAAACAACCATGGTCGGGTCCCGGACCTAACCATTTATTTAAAAATGTTGTGAATCAGGAAACAAATATCTGCTATAAACATATATCCATTTCTTGTGTTATAAATAGACCAAAAAAAAACCTAAGAGTTATATTTCTATAGTGTGTGCACGGGGTTTTTTTAAAGAGCAACTCGGATATCCATTTGGGTGAGGTCAAATTACCAAAAACTTCACCAAATTTGTAGGTATGTTTGATTTTTTCAATTTTTATTCAATTTATATTCATTTTGCTTTTTTTTTTTTGAATTTTAGTAAAAAATAGGGTATATTTGATAGATTTTTTATTAGATTAAAACCATTATTAATTTTATTTTTTTTATTATCAATTACTAGGTTAAAAATGGATGAAAATGAAAATCCTAACCCCGCACAAAATGAAAACCCTCCTGCACAAAATGAAAACCCCAATCATGCAGAAAATGAATACCCTCCAAATCCTTGACCGCAACCATTATTTCTGAATGAAAATGTGCCAACAATACACGAGTCTATTCATAGAAATTTAGATCAATTAAGAAAAGTATGCCAAATCTATGAGAAACTCGATGAACTATCAGATATGAAAAAAACTTTGGAAACAATCATTGTAAATGTTCAAACTTTGGCAACTCAGCATAATAGATTTGCATAGTGGCAAGAGCAATAAAGACAATTTTATGCTGATGGGTTATCATATGATGAGGTGAAGGCTCTTGATATTGAAAATTTCCAATTAGCCGAGTTATTCATAAATCAGAGAACTGGACATCTTGTTAATGTGTGAAAACCAAAATTTTAAATTAAATGGTGCACCCATAGAGGAATATTAGATAATTTTTGGAGACGGTGGATGGTTTTCGATAAACCACCCAACAACAATCTTGATGTCCCTCAGTATTTTCTTCAAAAATTATATGTTGAGTTTGTGCTAGGGAAACATGTCAATTACTTCGACATGTGAGATTTCTAGGGTGTTGGTAGAGGGATGCCACAGGATAGACCTAGGGCATGCTAAGTCACCCCAGTTCATCCTCCTCCACCTATTGTTGCTCTGACTCCACTACCTTACCCTGAGATTGTTGTAGATGCAGGGATTGTGAGCATTTATGCATTACATTCGTTGAGTGATCATTTGGTGAGGTAGAGCCATTAGGTTGTGTAGCCATTTGATGGTGCATCCCATCATGGTGGTGTTGCACCTAATACATCCTAGCATGATGGTGGTGCACTTGCTATAGTAGCTCCCACTGGTACACAACCATCAGCTTCCACTAGTACACCATCCTCTTTGGGACATATTTGTGTGCCTCATCGTTGCATGACGTGCAACAATTTATGTTTCAGTCCTCTCTGATGGTCCACTGAGGCTCCCATAGACACATCCGACTTTGAGGTTCATGATATGCCATATGTAGGAGTTGATAGAGGATGAAGTGGAGCATTTGCAGGAGAGACATTGACTTCTAGGGATGATATGGGAGCACCAATAAGTCTTAAAGAAATTTAATAGTGTGTTTTATGTAAATTCTTTCATTTTTATGAAGGATATTTGTACTAATATAAGTTTATGTGCTGGAATCTTTAACAGTTGTTGACAAACGAGCAGTTGTCGGAAGTGTAGAAGGCTACATATACTGCCATTTCATTTGCCTTAGACAATCAATACATGGTAAATCATTTAAATTATTATTTTAGATGTTAATCTTTGAAATCTAATATGTTTAAATACATGTACTACATATATTGATAGTCTAATGTAATCTTGTATTTTTATGGAGCCTGGTTCTTATACAACCTTGTTGACCGAGTCTGACCCATTGGATGAAGTTGCACAACAACTATATATCTTTTTTATTGTTGAAATTATAATTATATGTGCATGTGCATTTAAATTCTTGTCATTTTTTATACAAGAAACCATCTTAGCTGATCCATCCACTATGAGCCCATCTAGTGTCATAGCATCACAATAGATATGTGTTTATTTAATATTACAAATCATTTACGTTATACGAGTAGATATGTGATTAGTAGATATGATTATCTATCAACAATTATATTTTAATCTATATCATTTTTATTTTATCTACTATAGTCCTCTGTTTGACTCAACATTGGGATGAGTGAGAGACCATTACTTTATACAAGGACTCTTAATTGTCCTAAGGGACAATCATATGCAGAACATCTTGCAGAAAAGAGAGAAATATTTGAGGTAAACAATAATTGCATTATTGATATAATATAGTACATGTATACTAATTTTGATGTTAAATTTATAATTTATAAATGATAGTATATAATTTTATATTTATGAGTCTATCTTGTCAACCATTCACATAATCTAATTTGTGGTTTGAAATGTTATTCTGCAATAAAATGCAGAGAATCTAACTTCTTCGAGGAGGCTTGATTTTGATGGTCCAACATAGGAATAGGTATGATATAGATTGACATGTACTTAGGGTTTGATAGATCTTGAGATGGAATATATGCCACAATTTGTAAAACTTGTAAAACTTGTTATGAGTAGGCATATGCCAAATTTGTATATGCACAAACACAATTATTCTACAGTTTGATATATAAGAATTGATATTCAATTTAATTTTTTCCTCGTGTGGATTTCTTTCTACTTTGAATTTTCAAAATGAAATGTATAATTATCTTAGAATTGTTTAAAGTTATGATTGATAATGTATGTTATAGATTAACAAAATAACATTTTAATAGAACTTATGAATTACAATTGGTAATCCATCTATTTCTTTGAGGATACTTTTCAAACAATGAATTTCCTTTTCTACTGCACTAGATTTTTCATACATGTCTACTAATACATTTTTATCAAACACTCATTTTGAGAATACCCATGATTTCAAGCTCTATTGAATGAATTTACATTTGACATTATTTTGTTTTTTAAACTCGTGTAATGAAGTGTGAAGCTAATTTTTATTTCAAAAGAAGTTAAAATTAATGAAAAGTGGATATAACTTAATGAAATGCATTTCATGTTACAGTGTTCATTCGAAAGTAATATAATCATCTGGATAAAAATCAATGTCACTTAATGTTCATTAAAGCATAATAACATGTAAAAGGTATAAAATAATCTTGAGTAAGAATCAATATCTTCACAAAATCAACTCAAACCCACAAAACAAAAGGTTGCGAAAGACACCCATTACCCTTCTCTTTAACATATCTCAAAACCTAATGTGCTTGTTTTGGAACAACCCCACTGAAATTGAACTATTACTCTGAACAGGGCTCCAATTAGCCCAAATTTGCAAAACAACTCCTCTTTAAAACTGCTGCCCCTCCAAGATTCCTTTGGACAACATCTCACCAGGCTATAAACATCCAAATTCCACAACTATCATTGTTGTAAATGCCATCTAAGTCACTCAATTATGTAACCCTCATTTTTCCTAGAGTATAAGGGGGTTAATTGAAAGAATGCATTTCCACACTTATCTCACTCAAACAACACCTCAACCATGCTTATAGAAGTTTGCATATTCTTAATACACCTTTATAAATTGCTACCCCAATAGATTTCAATCACTAACACCCTTAAACCTCCCAATTTCACTCAAAAACCACACTTTTTGCATTGAGGGCATCATACCCAAACCTTGATTGACCTCCCTTGCTCTCCCAAACCCTTCTAACAACTAATTCCTACCTAATTGTGCCATGAACAAACAACTTCCAACTATTTTCCAATGAACTACAATAAGATGACTCTTGAACTTCCATCATTTGACAATAAGCTATAATTTTGACAAGCAGTGTAAAGTTGAAAGTGGTGCAACTTCCGTGCTGCAACTCGTAGGACCAAATAGACTATTCCAACATGTCTGGATGGGTATGTTTACAATATGGATGGTCCTCTTTTACACCAAAATAGGCCAAATCACTCCAAGCTACATTGGACCAACGATTTCCCTTAAGAGTCCAAAGTGCTAAAAGGCAACAATATTTGAAGGGCTATTTCTCAGAAACTATGCTACCTATAGAATTTTTTTCAAAGGATATGGGATCATATTGGGACCCTGTACAATAACCTCTCTCATATTTTTCTATCTTAGAGACGTTTTCCCGGGGTGACAAGTTTTTAGTTGAGGAAAAAGTTGTCAGATGCAAGCAATGTAAAGTTGCAAAGTGGTGCAACTTTCATTCTGCAACTCGTAGGACCAAACAAACTATTCCAAAACATTTAGATGGGTACGTTTACGATAGGGATGGTCCTCTTTTGCACCCAAATACTTCAAATCACTCTGAGCTACATTGGATCGACAATTTCCCTTAAGAGTCCAAAGTGCTATTAGACAACAATATTTGAAGGGATATTTCTTAGAAACCATGATGCTTACAAACTCTCTGTCTAAGGCTATGGGATCATGTTGAGACCCTCTACAATAACCTCTCTCGTATTTTGCTATCTCGGAGGCATTTTCCCACAGTGACGAATTTTCAGTTGAGGAAAAAGTTGTCAGATGCAAGTAGTGTAATGTTGCAAAGTGGTACAACTTTCGTTCTGCAACTCGTAGGACCAAATAGATTGTTCCAACATGTTTGTATGGGTACGTTTATGCTAGGGATGGTCCTCTTTTGCACCCAAATATGCCGAATCACTATGAGCTACATTGGACTAACGATTTCCCTTAAGAGTCCAAAGTGCTAAAAGACAGTAATCTTTGAATCTCTATTTCTTAGAAATCGTGATACTTATAGACTCTTTGTCTGAGGCTATGGGATCATGTTGAGACCCTCTACAATAACCTCTCTTGGTTTTTTCTATTTCGGAGGCATTTTCCCTCGGTGATGAGTTTTTAGTTGAGGAAAAAGTTGTCAAATGCAAACAATGTAATGTTGCAAAGTGGTTCAACTTTCGTTTTGCTACTCGTAGGACCAAACAAACTATTCCAACACGTCTAGATAGGTACGTTTATGCTAGGGATGGTCCTCTTTTGCACCCACATATGCTAAACCACTCTGAGCTACATTAGACCAGCAATTTCCCTTAAGAGTCTAAGTGCTAAAAGTTAGTAACCCTTGAATCTCTATTTCTTGGAAATTGTGATGCCTACAGACTCTCTGTTTGAGGCTATGGGATCATGTTGAGACCCTCTACAATAACCTCTCTCGGTTCTTGCTATCTTAGAGGCATTTTCCCTCGGTGATGAGTTTTTAGTTGAGGAAAAAGTTGTCAAATGCAAGCAGTGTAATGTTACAAAGTGGTGCAACTTTCGTTATGCAACTCGTAGGACCAAACAAACTATTTCAACACATCTAAATGTGTACATTTATGCTAGGGATAGTCCTCTTTTGCACCCAAATATTTTGAATCACTCTAAGCTACATTAGACTGACAATTTCCCTTAAGAGCCCAAAGTGCTAAAAGGCAGTAATCTTTGAATCTCTATTTCTCGGAAACCATGATGCCTACAGACTCTCCGTCTGAGGCTATGGGATCATGTTGAAACCCTCTACAATGATTTCTCTCAGTTTTTTTCTATCTTGTAGGAATTTTCCTGTGGTGATGAGTTTTCTGTTGATGGAAAAAGGGTCAAATGGATGCAATGTAAAGGTGCAAAGAGGTTTAGGGATTTTTTGTTCCTTGTCAATAAGTGAAAAAGTGATTCATTTACTCAAATACACTTAATTCATGAACTAAACACATGAATAGAAAGTATATGCTTTAAAACATCTAAGTCATAAAGTATACATTGCAAGACTCATAAGTGACAAAGTATACACATAAGTTGTAAAGTATACACTTGAATACATGTAAAGTGTGCACAATATGCATGATATTATCATTCAATAATTGCTATCAAATATAGGATTTACAAAATTCCACATAGGCATACAACAAACGACCCTAATAAATAGTCATTTCCCAGTAGGGGAAGGAAATAGAGCTTGCATTTCCTTTGTGGTCGGCACACTGTTCCACAAGAGTAGCATGTTGACGTTCTGGAGTGAACCACCTATACAAACCATTAAGGTAGCAATCAAACTACATATAATAGAAAGATGCTTAGAATAACAAATCTATATTATTCTAAATGACCTAATTGATGATGAAATGGTAATTCAAACTATAAAAGATGTTTAAAATAACCAATCTATATTATTCTAATCTCTCACATACCTCTCCCAAAGGATTAGAGTTGGCTATTGTTACAGCAAATCCATGATCTATCGTGCTAGGAACATTGCAATATACTTCAAATGAGAAATATATATTTTCACAATAGAAAAGATGCTTAGACTAACAAATCCATATTATTCTAAACAACCTGAATGATGATGAAATGGTAATGCAAACTATAAAAGATTCTTAGAATAACCAATCTATATTATTCTAATATGTCACATACCTCTCCCAAATGATCAGAGTTGGCTATTGTTGCGGCAAGTCCATGATCTATCATGTTAGGAACATCGCAATATACTTCAAATGAGATATCTATATCATCACAATAGAGAAGATGCTTAGACTAAGAAATCTATATTATTCTAAACAACCTGAATGATGATGAATTGGTAATGCAAACTATAAAAGATGCTTAGAATAACCAATGTATATTATTCTAAACAACCTAAATAATGAACCTTAGTAGATAAACAATATCAAAATGTGATGAATAATATCATACTTGTCCCATAAAACAAATGATCTACTATTGAAGTGTCCCTGTAGGGTCATCTCTTATCTTCAGAGTTTCCAGTAATGCTTCATGATCAATACTACCAATTGGCCATAGTTTTTTTTGTTTCTGGTCTAGCATGATGTCTTAATAACTTAACATTTGTTGCTATAACAAGGTGTGAATACATCAGAATGGTTTTGTGTTTCTCATAGTCTTCAAATGTAGGTACACCGCTCTTTCTAATCATATATGTTCACAACCAAGTTTTGAAAACAACAACCGAACCTATGTGATCATAATTTTTTTATCAACATCTAAATATACTTAGAATAACAAATCTATATTATTGTAAACAACCTAAACGATGGTGAAATGGTAATGCAACCAAGTTTGAGAAACAAAAACTGAACTTGTAGGATACATGAAGCCATCATCATTTGTCATCGGTTGTGTTAGCTTTTTCTTTCCCAACATCATGCCAACCAATAGTCCAATCCCTCTTCATTCCCCTTCAGTGCTACAACTACATAGACATGTCCTAGTTGTACAAGATCTGAAAGATGATCGTAGTCAAGTGAACTTTCCATTACATCTTGTAATTAGGATTGTGATACAGATAAAGGGGTTAGGTACTATGGAATCCATGTATCTACCCATTCACTTGACTCACACTGATCCCAATCACATTGAATAAAATTCTGACAAAAACAATCCATCTCTCGTGTCCATATGGCCCATGCACTCGCATCTGAGCTTCGAACTAAATGGGTATGTGTAGGATCATGATGGGCCAAAAAGTGGCAATATGATGGGTATGTGGCTGACGACTATTTTTTTCCCAAAATTGATGAAACGAAAAGGGTTTTTAAAGGAGATTCTTAGCTTTCCACCAATATAAATTATGATTTACTTTGAATTTAATAAGTAATTATTATTCATTTTCTATTCAAATTACAACTAAAGTCTTGATTGATAGGCTAATTGAAAAACATCTATAGCTTTCCAACGGTATCACATTTTTTGAATCCAAAACATGTGTCACATTCTATGCTTCGCATACTATAGGATTAAAAAAAATTAAATTGAATTTTATGAAGTTTTGACCAAGTTAAGGTGGTGGAGACATACAGCGTTTTATATTTTTAAAAAGTTGTAATAAAAATTCATAATTAATTATTTACTTGGAAAAAAATTACAAAAAAAGATGCATCACATTGGGGCATGAGTCCTCTACTTCTATCTAAAATATTATAAAAAAAATATTATCATTTTATTATGGTTGGGGTGGTCAGACAGACACCTACTTATTTTTTCCCTAAAATTTAAGTACCACTACATTGAAATTTCAAATTTTCACCAAATAGATTTTTTTCTTTTTTTTTAAAAACCTAGTAGTTTAGAAACTACATTCAATTTGCTACAGATTCTATTCTTACATATTTTTGAAATAATACATATAACTTATTCAATTTTTTACGTCAAGTTGCCTAACTCTGATTTTTCTGAAGTTTTTGCCACTTAAGGGCCTATTTTTTCCATGATGATCCTGCACATACTCAAATGCATCTTTGAAGAATCTCTAATTGTTTGACATTCCATTCTATCTCCCATTTTTCCCTCCTCAACCAACCAAAATAACTTATTGACTTGTGAATCAAGTGTCCCTCCTCGTGATAGTGCATAGGTACACCAATCCACAATAGAACGTGCATCACTGAATGTTGCACTACCTCTAATCTTCATTTGTTCCTTAACCAAAGCTCTCTTCACACATGCACTTGGACCATCATGCTCACCTTTTCCATGCCCAACTTTGAAAAAATTCCAAATATGTGGTACACCTCTCTCTATATGCATCCTGCTCAACCAATAAAACAAGCGAGCATTATTGAATTGCCCTATGTAGTTATCTGACCAAATCAAATTTTGACCCATTGCAATTCCTTTTTCCTACAAGAACTCAAAAAAAATTTCAAAACAATGTTGTACAAACTCGGATGAATGAAATCTATCATCACTCATGTAAAAATGGTACTCCCTGATTATCTTCATGTCCTCTTCTGTACTATCAGGGGTGTGCCTATATGTTATGTGGACAAAAATAGAAATTTGAATATAACTATAATATTGTGATTGAACTTCATTTTGTGGTTGCAATGTGTAATTTTCAGCAAAATCAACTACAGATACAATAGTTCCAATGGGGAAAGAGTCCTTACACATCCTGAATTGTCGATCCAACCACTGTGACCTGTGGATATGCCTTGCATACTTATAGAAAATATTTTTCTTAAAATATAAAATAAAATCAGCAATACTTACCTCTCTTGCAACCAACTCACATCTAGAACCCTCACCTCCACTCTTCAATGTGTATTTCACTATCTTATATTTGTTTTTCTCAACAATTTTGTTACCAAAATCATGATCGCTGCCCTCATGAAAGCATGTTACAAACTTCGATAAACCACCACATTGCAAACACGTTTCATTTAAACAATCATTTTTATAAAATAAGCAACCATCACCTCTAATGCATAAAAATGAATCTAACAACTCCCTAGATGACTTGGGAAGTTGCACTGCATGACACTCCTGCAACAATTCGTCAGTATGCATAGTAGAACAAATATGACATAACAATTCATGATACATTGAAAACTCAACATGGTATTTACAACATGTATTACAAACCTTAATAGGAACACAATAAAATGGTTTGCAAGACTCAAAAGCCCTTTGCGATATTTGCAAATGTTGATGTTCTTGAAAAAATTGTTTGTACAAAATTATTTGGCTACATTCCAAAAAATGTTTAGGATGCAGTGTACAATCTCTATTGCCAATTCATAACTTTAAAACATCATTTACATTTGGTGATACTCTAGAGTGAGAATTCCAATATTGTTCATTTTACATCTTTACATTATCGATTAGCTTTTTATCAACATGTGGAAGCCTCCCACTAAAAGCCCATGTATCATTTTGAAGAGCACTATTGAGTCTTCCTCTTCTTGATAGTGCTCTATTCAATGTTTTATGATTTAAGTTAAAATCAATACAAGTTTGTCGCATTAAACAAGAATTTTTCAAATGATGGCTTACTAGTGAGGTTGTGATCACTCTTCAAGCAACCCTTTTATCTTTTTCCTTACTAGTCTTTCCAATAGAGGTTAGAGCATTAAAAATATTTTTTACAATAAGAATATTTTTTTTCAATTTTTTTGTGAGACGAATCTTCAATTTTTTTAATAATGGTCTCATTTTGTAAATCTTAAGTAATTGCACAAAAATTTGGCATTGTTCGGTTAATTTCTTATTGGAAAAGAATTTATTGAACAATTTTGTAGCCCACAAATGAACCATTCATTGTGACCTTTTTCCTTGAAGATTAAATTTTATGTTCTCATCTATTTCAACCAACCATTTAGTGGTTTTTTTGTAATTAGGTGTTGCATAAGGTTCATTTTCAACATTTTCATTTTCAACATTATCAATTACAATTTCATTTTGAACAACATTTTCATTGTCAAAAACAATTTCATTTTGAATAACATTTTCAACAACATTTTCATTCTTAATGTTGTTCACATTTTCATTTTCAATTTGCGCATTTTCAAAAAAAAATAATGTTTTAATTTTCAATTTGAATATGATCAATATTTTCAATTCCTATTTCATATTCACTTGAATTAACATTCAATGGCTCGAAAGAAGCTTCAATTTGAATATTTTTCATACCTTGTCTTCTTTTCCTATGATTTTCTCTATCTTTTGCTCTATATGCTTCAATTTGATCTATTGTAAGTTTCCTTTTACCTTTTCTCTTACATCGACTACTACTCCTCATTACACAAACAAAAAAACACACACAAATGATTGGAATTCTACAAAAAAGTGTAAGAGAATCTTTGGAAAGCTGAATTTCATCCGATGCAAATAGAAAACACATGATTTTTGTGACAAAAAGAATGTAGGGACCATTGAAATACTCAAAACGACCCCTTTTTCATTTTTTATATAACTTACAAAATGGATATCTGTCACCTCTAGTGTTGTTATAATGTCATATGTTGTATAATATATATCATATATCAATATATAATATATATCAATATATAGTATATATTATATATTCATATGCATTATATATTATATTTTAATATATAATATATATTAACATATAATATAATATTTTATGTTAATATATATTATATATTAATATATATTATATATTAATATATAATATATATTAAATATAAATATAAATATTAATATATTTTGTTGTGTAAACCACTAATACACAAAATGGATATCCGAGAATAACGAATATCTAATAATAACAGATATCCGTTATTTGAACTTTAAGAATTATGAATTTTTTTGACATATGATATATATATATTATATATATATTAATATTTATTATATATATATATATATTAATATTATATTAGTATATTTAATATAATAAATAAATAATCATATCATCATCTCCGCTCATCCTCTACCTTACTCTCTCTTGCATCTAATCATCCTCCATCATTTGCGCATCACTCGATCATCTCCATCCAAAGCTGCCATCATTTCATCGGACCGCTTCTCTTCGCTCTACCTCATGTCTCTCCACATCCCCTTGTCCCTCTTTCCTATCATCTCTTTCTGGATCATCATCTCATATCCATCACCTCCACTCCATCTCTCCACCCTCTTCCACCCTCTCCCACTCTCTCCCACCCTCTCCCAAGGTCTCTCCACTCTCTCCCACTCTCTAACTCTCTTCTACCCTCTCCCACTCTCTCCCACCTATTGGTGTTCCAAAATTGAACCAGACCAATTGAATCCTATAAACTAGCCACTTTCTAATGATCAGATTCAATGGGGGATTTGGCCAACTAACAAGATTCAGTCAAAGACTGAGATATTCTACACTTTTGGCTTTGCAGGACCAAGTTGGGTCAACCTATACAATGCCCAAAACTTAATTCAATTGAACACAAACATTTCTTTTTATAGAAGATAAATCCCAATGAAAAGACACCAAGGAAAGCATTAATAACCTCAAATTTGGCTAATTTTTTGGTATATCAACACTAACTCAGCAATTGGGAAGCAGGACTTAACACCAAACAAACAGGGATTTAAAATGAATTTGAATTTATAGAATGTTTCTAAGATGCACTAAGTTGCAAGATAAATCAGTGCCTAATTCTGGGCCATGGAGTCAAACACATAAAAATAATTCATCAGCAAACAAACTTCAACCAGTGGATTTAAATTGTCAATGCTTTGCATCAACTGTTAGTGTCTTACACCAACAATCCCACTCTTATTATCAATCAAATTCTCCTTACCAAATCCAACCTATACACTTGAAATCACTGTTATCTTCTCAAAGTATTTAACCATTTCTTTGAAATAGACCCATAAACAAATATTACAATGTCATGAAATTTGAGATGACAAACTCAAAGATACTTGGTATTATTCAAATCATATGATTTAACTGTACAAGTATGAAGAAAATTTGAAGATATTCATGAATGTGCAAACACTTTGAAGACATTCATGATTTATTTGCACAAACTGGTTGTATTTGCTCATAAAATCAGAAATTATAGGTTACAGACTCAAATTATGACTCAGAACTTGACATTTTCTATCTACACAGCCCCATACAAGAATTCATAAAATTAGAACTCTCTCATAACCCTGGATAATGAGAAGAGAAGAGAAGAAATAGAAGAATAGAAGTATCCAGAAGAAGCCCTAAAGTTGATCTAGAGATGCCATCTGGAAACCTCTTCATAGTTGATCAACAATTTGAAAAGCCTCTCTCCTCTCTCTATAATAGAGTTTGCTCCAAATTTTCCTTTGTACCAAGTTGTTTTTCAATAAAAAATAAGCCCATGTGATGAAATTCACTCCATCACTTTGCTATGTAAAATATTTTTCCCATGAAAATCCCTTTATCTCTGTTTCTGCCCTTTGTTGCACTGTATTTGCATATTCATTTTATTTCAATCCCCCCAAAAAAATATTAAAGTAAATATTTTATTCACCTTATTATAAGATGCTTCCCGTGCATTTTAAAAATTTATCCATTTACCTCTATCATCAACATAGTTCGTTTAAAATGAAAACATTTTAAATGTACGTGGCCACTTAAAACATTCACTCATTTACCTTTACTTACCCAGCACATCCCACACTATTCATTTTAACATTATTTAAAATATTCACCCTTTACATCTGAAGGCATTTCAAAATATCATCAGGCATGTCCTTTAAAATCACATTGTTGGGCCCACCATCTATATTTTCCCCCTTTTAAACATAGGAATGCCTTAATTATTTCATTGGGCTTCTTCAAATATTTAGTCTTCCCTTTTGAAAGACTATCCCATGCCTTCCATATTTTTCAGGCCCACATGCCACATGGCGCCAGCTCGCTATCTCATGGGATTTAATCGTCGTGCACCTTGAGATCGCTATTTGGCGGGGAACGACTAGGATTTGGTCGGGTCTTCACTTCTTTTCTGAGCTGTTGGTTTCCAATCTGCTTTCTTCTCCATATTTTTCCCTAAATTCTTTCATCGTGTCTAAGCTCTGTAGACATGGTGACAGGTTTTCTTTATGTTGAATCCTCCCAAAATATCCTAGGCTGAGCCCTCCCTAATTCATTCTCTATCAGGCCAGTCTTATTTGTTTGAGAGTCACTAGAGCCTTTTTAAAATCCATTTTGTATATTATCTGCAACATTTGGCATTCTATTTGCAACAACATTACCTTATCACTATGCACTGATGGAGATATGCATCTTTGCTGCAAACTGCGCCCTCTCATTGTAGAAAACTCAGGCCAAATACACTTGCTTGGAAGTTTTTGTTTCATTTTTTTTTATTAGTTATTAAAGGCCTTGATCTAGTGTGTGGCCTCTACCATGGCTCGAGATTTCCTTGCCTCTTCTTTCTATGTGTCTTAGTGGGTGTGTGGGCTGTGTTCCTCTTTAGGCTACACTTGAAAGTTTCTAAAGCCCTCTCTACATGAGCTAGGTGCGTGCCAATTTTGCTCTTACATTTGTTAGTTTCTAATAGTTTTTAGACATAAATTTTATGTCCAAGCTAGGCGCGACATTCCCTCTATTCACTGCATCCTTTTCATGCTTTAAAATTTGAAAGTTTCTAAAGGCTATTCAACAAATTCATTTTGAACAGATCCTGCAATGTTGGCGTTGCATTTCATTGTTGTTTTGAAGGCTTCCCTTCTTCTCTTGTTGTGCGCATCCCCTTTCATGTTTTGATGGATGTCTTTGCTTCAAGCTATGACGTTCTACCAAACAACATTCATTTGGAAAACTTCTCTAAACATTTCAATAAATCTACTCTATGTGAAAGTTGTGCCCATCCTCTGTATTTCTCTATGATTCATTTAAGAATTTCACATTTCTTGTCTTTTTTGGTATATCCTCCACTCAACGCTTGCTTGATAGTTTCAAAAGTCTTCAACAGATTTATACTGTGTGTGTGCTTTTAGAAGGCCCCACACTCTTTTTCTCTTGATGGAATTCCTTTGACTTGCATGGCATGGCACTTGATGCCAAGAGCATTTGTCTGAAAGTTTGAAAAGTATTCTTAACAAGTCCATTGGGTGTGTTATGCCACAACCATTCTATGCAATGGTGTATAGGTGAGATGCATCTAAAAGTTCATGCACCTAGCCCTTTGTGGCATTTGAAATATTCTCATCCACCTCAAATTAGTCTCCATTTGTTATGCATTCAGTGCACCAAAGTCTTCACAATCCTACTTGAAAGTCTCTCTGACTTTTCAACAAATACATTTTGTCATATTTACTGCATTTGGTTCTTCATGATGGAATTCCATTCACTTGATTTTGATATATCTCCACTGGCGGCGTTCCATTTCAACACAGTTTTTTGAATACTTAGCAAGATTAAGCAGAGGCGTGACTTTCTCACATGGTAAGATCAAGTGGAGAAAAGTTTTCATTTGCAATTGCTAGGTATTTCCCAATGTTTGTGTTAATTCAAGAAATCAGGCTCCCCATTCATAGATTTCTTAGAGTATTTTAAATACCCAGTTAAGTAATTGCATTTTGAATGCAACTTTAAGAAGCACATATAAACATCAATGATATGAAAGCATCAGAAATAGGGGAATGGTATTTGGAGAATAAATTAGGTCAATCCACCATTAAAAATCCTTGCTCTTATCAAAATGTGAAGCATTTCGTAGTAGATTCTTTAGAGTTTTTTGAATATTTCCTTTTTCGAATGCAACCCAATATTATCTTAGCTGAATTGGTTGAATTGGTTCTCATTTGGAATCTCTACCCTGACTGTAAATATATGTTCTTGAACATGAAATGGACCTTTCTTTGTACTCAAATCTTTGAAGGAAATAATACTCACTAGCTAATTCAAAGAAATTTAATTGAAGTGGTTACCACAATGCAACACTTACAAGTTCATGACCATGCAAATCATGTTGGGTCCCATGTGGGCTCGACTAATTTTTGTTTTGTTTTGAAACAAATTTCCTTGAATTGACCTTTAGGCAGCTTCTGAATGCTTAAGAGATGAAAACATGAAATGGGTTTTCAATAAAAACCGCTTTCTGGCCCATTTGAAAAATGGTGAAAACTGGTCAAGTAGGCTCCATAATCGGTTCTAAAAACTAGGAAAATGACCTCGTGAAGCTATAAAAACTTGTAGGAATGTAGACATTAGTCCAAAGAATGCAGTACAAAATACGGATCAGAGAAATTAATAATGAGGAAAAATTTATTCATTGTCAAACTTGCTCACTCAAACTTTCTGCAACAAACAACTGTTCCAAACCAAATGAAACTGAAGAGATCACCTTGTTGCAAAAATACCAAATCAACTCCTGATGAGTTGCTACTAGACACAGTAGATCATTTTGGCATAGTGAACATGTGTGCAAGAGGATTTGGCTTGAATCATCTCCCATCAAAAATTATTGATGCTTGAAGTTGACCTCTCAAAAAGGTTTATGTGCAAAACTAAAGAAATTCGATTTGGTTTTGATCTGCTAAAAATGGAAAATCAAGTCATGAGGCCTTGAAAACTAGCATGTGAGCTCATCTTGGTATAGAGAATGCAGAACAACATTCATTTTCTCTTGACGATCAACTGGTTGCAAAATGCAAGCTCAAACAGGAGGCTACTTTGCAAAACTAAAAGTTTGCAAACATCAAAAAAGTGCCAAAACCCTTCAACTTCTCTTTTCAAAACACTAACAAAACTCATCGTGAGAAGCTAAAAATTGGCATGCCCACTCAAATAGGACACATGAGTGAGTGTGCAAAGGGGTTTTGAACAAAAGTCAACTGACTTCTAAATATGACCCTCCAAAGTGGGTCACTTAGGCAGATTTCTCAGGTGCACTTTTGAAAGTGTAGAGGCAAAATTTTTAAATGGGCACTTCCAATTTGCAAAATTTGAGAGTGCCAACAATGGCTCCGACTGGGGATGTATGCCCCCTATGGGCATAGCAAGATTCCAGATCTCTAGGGAGTAGACCAAATACTGAGTCCATCAGGTGTCCTCAAACTGCTCCTTTGTTCATTCTTCTTTTTCAACTTCATCTGGTTACACCAAGACACCAAATGAAAAAGGGGAGTTAGCATTTACCTCTGTCAAAGATAATTCTGTAAAAAGAACTGATCTCTCTCAACTCATGCTTGCCTCTATCAAACCATAACAATATGGGTAACTACGCCCTTGCAAACACAAGTATCAGGCTGCCTTCATGCAAGTGGAAACTTGCTCTCTGTTCAGATTTGTCATCATATGGCAGCTAAATGACATAGGGCACATCATTGCCACTCTCTTCATTGTCTGATTTTATATCAGGTGGCAACATGAGAGGATAGTAATCAAGACCACATTCACTAACCCTCTCATAATGATCATGCTTAGAGGAGATATCACATCTAAAAAATAACATGCAGTCCTCTTGTGTGCTAAGCAAAGATTTCTCATGCATATGTGTCTCCTCCAACTAAAATGCATCATTGGTTAGCTTGTCTTCATCCCAACAACACAACCCAAACACATTGACATGTGTTTCGAGATTCTAAAAATTAGGTTTATCAACACCCACAATACCTTCATCTCCATTCAAATCATGGCATTCAGAAGAAATGCCAACATCTCAAACAATGTTCTCCACCTCATGTTCATAGACAAGATCATCAACATTCAATATGTTACCACAAAGGGAAACTTCAAGTACAGGTTCATGTGAATCAAAACTTTCATTTGCAACAAATTCATCATAGTGAGTGTCAAAGACACATTCACCAATGCAAGGTGTATCGAAATCAACATCATCTCTTGTTGTTTCAACATAAAAATCTGAAACATACTGCTCATGAGAGGAAATATGAATTGCAGATCCAGAGAAAAGGTCCTCATGTGCATCAATATGATAGACACAATCATGTTCCTCATGTGAAAACTCATCATGAAAGTTGTCGTTACTTGTACCAATGTTTATCTCTACATAAATGCTTTCCTCATACAAACATTTGATAATGGATTCAAAGGTAGCAAAAGGAATAGAAGAAGGTAAAACATCAAGCAAAATAGGGGTTCCTTGTTCATCATTATCAACTACTTGTATTGATTCATTCAATACATCTCCTGCATGCATATCCTTCTCTTTGTTCACACTGCTGCAACAATCAACATGGCTACATTCCTCACTGTCAAAGTGAAAATCATCATTTGTTTCTTCATGGCAACTTCTCACACATGACTGCTCTAACTAAAAATCCTTGCATACTTTGTCATTTGTGGCTGATACACTGATGCTCTCAATAGCATTCTTCAAATCTCCAGGCTCCCTTATCTCACCATGAAAGCTCTCATCAATGCTACACTCAAAAGATTGGTATAACCAAGTGTACTGCAGTACTGTTGATTACACATGTCTTCTTCAAACAATATTGTCAATTCATATCCATCGTATTCTTGTTCTTGTGAGCCTTCAAAAAAATTGTCATCATCTTCATTAGAATACTTCTTTTTCAAGAGGATCAATTCCACTTCCTGCTTTTGAAATGAATAAAAATTACTAGGGCTGCAAATAGATTTGAAATCCTCTTGATCACCTATACAAGGATGCTTTTCAGTTGATTGCAAACTTCCATCTACAAACACCATTGTTCTCATCAGGAATACTTAAAACATTAGAATCATCATGATCAGTTGTATATTCAAATTCCATAGAGGAGAAAACACTCTCAGTATCATCTACATCATTGTAGCCTTCATTTGCTATAGAAAATCTGCTTTCTATTTTTGTATTTTCAAAGAAAATGGAAGACACTTCACATGTTTCATTTATCTTTTCATGACCATCATGGCTGCAATATTCTTCTGGACATATTTCTTCTGTAGGTTGTTCAGAAACAACATCCTTATAACTGCATGATGCACTATCATTCTTGTCTTCTACTATACCATCTGCATCTGTTGGACTAAATCTTGAAAAAGTACCATCACATAATTGAGTTAAGAGATGACTTCCACATTTATCTATCATTTCCTCAAGTATTGAAAGCCATTGATATAAACATCCAAGGCTAGGGGGCCTCAAGTGAACTGGCATGGTACTCAGACCTGGCCTATAATTCCCATAGAACAAATCAATGCAAAATGATTAATCAGGTCTTTCTAATTCTAGTATAGCAAGCAGAGATTTCATAAATCTATCATGAAAATCATAGATATATTCATCCTCCAATCTATCTATATCACATAGTGCATCAATATATGATTCAGACTCAACCTTGTTTGCAATTTCCTCTTCAAATTCTTCTTGAGTATGTAGATTTCTATCTTCAGACAAGCATTCATCATTCACTATTGACTCATCTTTAAAAGTATCAAGGGAACATGTTCTGAGCTCATTCCATGAATCTATGGAATGCATTGGTAAACAGGTAAACCAACCTTCAGCCATACCTTCTAAAGTTCTTACAAAAAACTTCATGATAACATCTTATTCTTCAATCTGACAATCTTTCATCAAATCAATGAAACACTGTACATGTTTTGATGTTGATTCTTCAAAATCATCTCTAAACTTAGGCAAACATTCATTAATTCTTCTTGGGATAGAATTTGGGTATGTATCTTTCATTATCGAACACCTTCCTTTGAGGACAAGGATGTGTTCTAGGCATGATACTATAGCTTGTAGAGGGAGAATTATGATAGCAATGCATTTTGCAAATGAAAATTATTCCCCCTACAACTATTCAATTACAATATTCAACCTCCCTTGATTGTAGTGCTTAAATTCACTAAATAAGGGAACCAAAGTTCTTTCCTAAGGAGTTCAAACATGTGAAGAATACCTGGAAATGTTGCAGCTACTACAAATTTTCTAGAAATATTGTAGATCTAGAACTATAATCACCTCTTCATCAAGTTCTTTTAACAGAGTCGCCACCTCTCTTCCTAGAGGACTAAACTTCAAACAACATGAAGTTCTTTCATAGATAATTTTCTTTTGAGTTCCTTTCACCAGTAGAGCACCACAAATCTTGAATTTTTTTAGGTTCTACAACAAATTCTTTCTCCAGGCTTGAAATTTTTCAATATTTGAACAAAATTCATAATGGAAAATAATAATATGACTCTGTAACTAAGCAGTTTGCACTTGGAGATTCAAGTTTCTCCCCAGCGGAGTCGCCATTTTGTTGGTGTTCCAAAATCGAACCAGACCAATTGAATCTTATAGACTAGCCACTTTCTAATGGTCAGATTCAATGGGGGATTTGGCCAATTGACAAGATTCAATCAAAGATCTTGAGATCTTCTACACTTTTGGCTTTGCAGGACCAAGGTGGGTCAACCTATACAATGCCCAAAACTTAATTCACTTGCACACAAACATTGCTTTTTATAGCAGATAAATTCCAATGAAAAGACACCAAGGAAAGCATTAGTAACCTCAAATCTGGTTAATTTTTTGGTATATCAACACTAACTCAACAATTGGGAAGCAGGACTCAACACCAAACAACAGGGATTTAAAATGATTTTGAATTTATAGAATGTTTATGAGATGCACTAAGCTGCAAGATAAATCAGTGCCTAATTCTGGGCCATGGAGTCAAACACATAAAAAGAATTCATCAGCAAACAGACTTCAACCAATGGATTTAAATTGTTAATGCTTTGCATCAACTGTTAGTGTCTTACACCAACAATCCCACTCCTATTATCAATCAAATTATCCTTACCAAATCCAACCTGTACACTTGAAATAACTGTTATTTGCTCAAAGTATTTAACCATTTCTTTGAAATAGACCCATAAAAAAATAACACAGTCTCATGAAATTTGAGATGACAAACTCAAAGATACTTGGTATTATTGAATTCATATGAATTAATTGTACAAGTATGGAGACAATTTGGAGATATTCATGAATGTGCAAACACTTTGAAGACATTCATGATTTATTTCCACAAACTAGCTATATTTGCTCATAAAATCAGAAATTATAGGTTACAAACTCAAATTATGACTCAACACTTGACAGTTTCTATCTACCTAGCCCCATACAAGAATTTAGAAAACTAAAACTCTCTCAGAACGCTGAATAATGAGAAGAGAAGAGAAGAAATAGAAGAATAGAAGTATCCAAAAGAAGCCCTAAAGATGATCTAGAGATCCCATTTGGAAACCTCTTCACCGTTGATCAACATTTTGAAAAGCCTCTCTCCTCTCTCTGCAACAGACTTTTCCTCCAAATCTTCCTTTGTACCAAGTTGTTCTTCAACATAAAATAAGCCCATGTGATGAAATTCACTCCATCACTCTGCTATGTAAAATATTTTACCCTTGAAAATCCTTTTATCTTTGTTTTTTCCCTTTGCTGCACTATATTTGCATATTCATTTTATTTCAATCCCCATTAAAAAATATTAAAGTAAATATTTTATTCACCTTAATATAAGACGCTTCCTGTGCATTTTAAACTTTATCCATTTACCTCCATCATCAACATAGTTCGTTTAAAATGAAAACATTTTAAATGTACGAGGCCACTTAAAACATTCACTCATGTACCTTTACTTACCCAGCATATCCCACTCTATTCATTTTAACATTATTTAAAATATTCACCCTTTACATCTGAAGGAATTTCAAAATATCATCGGGCATCTCCTTTAAAATCACATTGTCGGGCCCACCATTTATATTTTCCCCCTTTTAAACATAGGAATGCCATAATTATTTCATCGGGCTTCTTCAAATATTTAGTCTTCCATTTAAAAGACTATCCCGTGCCTTCCATATTTGTCAGGCCCACATGCCACATGGCGCCAGCCCGCTATCTCGTGGGATTTAACCGTCGTGCACCTTGAGATTGCAATTTGGTAGGGAATGACTAGGATGTGGCCGAGTTTTCACTTCTTTTCTGAGCCGTTGGTTTCCAATATGCTTTCTTCTCCATATTTTTCTCTAAATTCTTTCATCGTGTCTGAGCTCTATAGACATGGCAACAAGTTTTCTTTATGTTGAATCCTCCCAACAAATCCAAGGTTGTGCCCTCCCTGATTCATTCTCTATCGAGTCAGTCTTATTTGTTTGAGAGTCATGAGAGCCTTTTTAAAATCCATTTTGTATATTATCTCCAATGGCATTCTATTTGCAGCAACATTACCTTATCACTGTTATGATGGAGATATGCATCTCTTCTACAAACCACACCCTCTCATTGAAGAAAACTCGGGCCAAATACATTTTCTTGGAAGTTTTCGTTTCATTTGTTTTTATTAGTTATTGAAGGCCTTGATATGGTGTGTGGCCTCTACCATGGCTCGAGCTTTCCTTTCCTCTGTTGTCTATGTGTCTTAGTGGGTGTGTGGGTTGCGTTCCTCTTTAGGCTGCACTTGAAAGTTTCTAAAGCCCTCTCTACACGAGCTAGGCATGCGCCCATTTTTCTCTTACATTTATTAGTTTATAAGAGTTTTTAAATAGAAATTTTATGTCCAAGCCAAGCGTGACATCCCCTCTATTCACTGCATCCTTTTCATGCTTTAAAATTTGAAAGTTTGTAAAGACTATTCAACAAATTCATTTTGAACAGATCCTGCAATGTTGGCATTGCATTTCATTGTTGTTTTGAAGGCTTCCCTTCTTCTCTTATTGCACGCATCCCCTTTCATGTTTTTATGGATGCCTTTGCTTCAGGCTATGGCGTTCTACCAAACAACATTCATTTGGAAAACTTCTCTAATCATTTAAATAAATCTGCTCTATGTGAAAGTTGTGCCCATCCTCTATATTTCTCTATGATTCATTTAAGAATTTCATATGTCTTGTCTTTGCTGGCGTATCCTCTACTCATTGCATGCTTGATAGTTTCAAAAGTCTATTCAATATATTTATACTGTGTATGTGCTTTTAAAAGGCCCCACGACCTTTTTCTCTTGATGGAATTCCTTTGAATTGAATGGCATGGCACTTGATGCCAAGAGAATTTGTCTGAAAGTTTGAAAAGTATTCTTAACAATTCCATTGGGTGTGTTATGCCACAACCATTCTATGCAACGGTGTATAGGTGAGATGCATCTAAAAGTTCATGCACCTAGCCCTTTGTGGCATTTGAAATATTCTCATCCACCTCAAATTAGTCTCCATTTGTTATGCATTCAGTGCACCAAAGTCTTCACAATCTTGCTTGAAAGTCTCTCTGAATTTTCAACAAATACATTTTGTCATATTTACAACATTTGGTGCTTCATTATGGAATTCCATTCACTTGATTTTGATATATCTCCACTGGCGGCGTTCCATTTCAACACAGTTGTTTGAATAATTAGCAAGAATAAGTAGAGGCATGACTTTCTCACATGGTAAGATCAAGTGGAGCACTGTTTTCATTTGCAATTGCTATGTATTTCCCAATCTTTGCATTAATTCAAGAAATCAAGCTTTCCATTCATAGATTGCTTAGAGTATTTTAAATACCCAGTTAAGTAATTGCATTTTGAATGCAACTTTAAGAAGCACATACAAACATCAATGATATGAAAGCATCAGAAATAGGCGAATGGTATTTGGAGAATAAATTAGGTCAATCCACCATTAAACATCCTTGCCCTTATCAAAATGTGAAGCATTGCATAGTAGATTCTTTAGAGTTTTTTGAATATTTCCTTTTTTGAATGCAACCCAACAGGATCTTAGCTGAATTGGTTCTCATTTGGAATCTCTGCCCTGACTCTAAATCTATGTTCTTGAAAATGAAATCGACCTTGCTCTGTACTCAAATATTTGAAGGCAATAATACTCACTGGCTAATTCAAAGCAATTTACTTGAAGTGGTTACCACATTGCAACACTTACAAGTTCACGACCATGCACGACCATGCAAATCATGTCGGGTCCCATGTGGGCCTGACTAAAAAAGAATTGTTTTGAAACAAATTTCCTTGAATTGACCTTCAAGAAGCTTCTAAATGCTTCAGAGATGAAAACATTAAATTCTTTTTCAATAAAAACCGCTTTCTGGCCCATTTGAAAAATGGTGAAAACTGGTCACGTAGGCTCCAGAATCGGTCCTTAAAACTAGGCAAATGACCTCGTGAAGCTATAAAAACTTGTAGGCATTTAGACATTAGTCCAGAGAATGTAGTTCAAAAGATGGATCGAAGAAATCTATCACGAGGCAAAAGTTAGTCGTTGTCAAGGTTGCTCATTCAAACTTTCTACAACAAACAACTGTTTTGAACCAAATGAAACTGAAGAGATCAACTTGTTGCAAAAATACCAAATCAACTCTTGATGAGCTGCCACTGGACATAGTTGATCATTTTGGCACAATGAACATGTGTACAAGAGCGTTTGGCTCGAATAATCTCCTATCAAAATTTATTGATGCTTGAAGTTGGCCTCTTAGAAAGGTTTATGTGCAAAATTGAAGAAATTCCATTTGGTTTTGATCTGCTAAAAATAGCAAATCAAGTCATGAGGCCCTAAAAACTGGCATGTGAGCTCATCTTGGTATAGAGAATGTAGAACAACATTTTTTTTCTCTTGAAGATCAACTAGTTACAAAATTCAAGCTCAAATGGGAGGCTACTTTGCAAAACTTAAACTTTGCAAACAACAAAAAAGTGCCAAAACCCTCCAGCTTCACTTTTCAAAACACTAACAAAACTCATCATGAGAAGCTGAAAATTGACATGCCCACTCACATAGGACACATGAGTGAGTGTGCAAAGGGGTTTTGAACAAAAATAAACTGGCTTCAAAATATAACCCTCCAAAGTGGGTCACTTAGGCAGATTTCTCAGGGGCACTTTTGAAAGTGCAGAGGCAAAATTTTGAAATGGGCACTTCAAATCTGCAAAATTTGAGAGTTCCAACACCACCCTTTCTCAATCTCTCCCGCCCTACAACTCTCTCCTACCATCTTGCACCCTCTCCCACTCTCTCGCACCCTCTCCCACCCTCTCCCACCCTCTCCCACTCTCTCCCACACTCTCCCACTCTCTCCCACCCTCTCTTACCCTCTCCTACACTCCATCCCACTCTCTCCCATTTTCCAAATGTCTCCTACCCTCTCCCACCCTCTCCAAACCTCTCCAAACCTCTTTCCCACTCTCTCCCACTCTCCAACTCTCTCCCACTCTCTCCCACACTCCAACTCTCCCTCTCCCTGCTCTGACTTTGATCTCCCATTGATTTTCTTTTCTCTTTTCGCTTCCCAGCCTCCCACGCGATCCTTCGACGGATGCCGATTGCTACTCCTCTCCTCGATTCTCCCTCTTTCACATCTCTCTCTTTCTTTTCTCTCTCCTCCTTTCCCAAGCGGGATCCTGATTTTTGCCTTTTTCCCACTCTGATGCCCCTCTCTAATGCCGGATCTCAAACCTCCCTTGGACCCTCCCACCCTCTCCCCTTCTCCTACCCCTCCCACCCTCTCTCACTCTCTCTTACCCTCTCTTACCCTCTCCCACCCTCTCTCCCACACTCTCCCACTCTCTCCCACCCTCTCCCACCCTCTTGCACCCTCTCGCACCCTCTCGCACCCTCTCCCCCACTCTCTCCCACTTTCCAACTCCCTCCTACCCTGTCCCACCCTCTCTCCCAAACTTACACAAAAAGAAATTTCCAATACAATATATCAACCACATACATGGCCAAGCATGGCCAAACACAACCCAAAGGAGAGGAATAATCTACCCTCCAGAGAAAATCCAAATAGGAGCAAATAAGATAGGTCTAGGAATTATGCTCCAAAACTTACTGCTCTAGAACTTCCTACTCCAAAACTTCTTGCTCTGGAATCTTCTGCTTTGGAACTTCCTACTCTAGAAGTTCCTACTCTGGAACCTTCTGCTCTAGAACTTCTTGCTCTGAAACATCCTACTTTGGAACCTTCTGCTTTGGAACTTCCTACTCCAAAACCTTCTACTTCAGAACTTCCTGCTCCAAAACCTTTTGCTCTGAAACTTCCTACTCCGGAACTTCTTTTAGAACAACACAGAATAGCAAGTTGTGTTGCGCCAAAACTTTAGTAGCAACAACACAAATTATTAACAAGTTGTGTTGTGTCGTAAACTTAACAACTTGATACATGAAGGAAGAATGTACAGCCATAACTCTAATTTTGCATGAAAATAAGAAAAGAAAGCCATAAAAGAATTACCATAATACACGTGAGTCTGATACCAACACCGAAACCCGTAAGCCAAACATAATCATCACATATCTTCTCATTAAATTTATGATTACTTTCTCTCTCTCAAGAGAGTAAAATGTGCATAAAGGAATAACTATGAATACAATAGCATTACCATGAATAAAATAAATCATCTAAAAGATAAATACAGAAGAGGAGATTACTCCAACGGGTGCTCCAATAACCTGTACACCAGTCCTCAATGGCAATGGTAACATGTCCCTACCATGTGGGCTCAAAAGAGGCCGCCCCACCATGCTCGGAGATAGTCACAAGGCGCAAAAAGAGGTACCAAGACAAGGGCAAGGTAAGGCCAACACTCACATCAATCACGAGGCAAACATGGAAGACAATGCACACAATCCATGTCACAACAAGAAATGATCATCCAATATCATGAGGGGTACTACTCATGACTACCAAGGGCTAGATACTAGAGTGCATATCAGATGGAGTGTCATCATGCATGCTCGAAGGTATGGCACTACATTGAATCAATACACCTCTCATAGGGATTAGGAGACTCAATCATGCCTGAATCCACGCCCCGCAGACGGATGGGCCTTCTCGAGTGCATCCTTAGCCTTTACAAGTGATCAAGGCCATGCATGAGGACTCATTATATTATTAGTGTTTTACCCCATTATTTTTAATTTAGTTATCACTTGTTTATTCTAACTCTGCTACTAGTTCCCCTAGCAGCCACTTGCGGGCCTCGAGCCCATAAAGAGCCACTCCATATGACCACTCTATTACCTAGACCTAAGTTCATCTAGTTTAACCAAACGAGGAATCCAAAAAAAAATGGAACAAAAGGAAAAGCCATATTTTTTGTCATAGAAACCATTTAAAACACCCAAGCTAATACTGTCGTAAAATGACACATTTAACAACTGTAATTCAACATGAAATGAAGGCATAAAAATTCAAAGTGCCCGGATTAAAATTATAAGCCCCGCCCAGTTCATATTTTGGAATTTCAAGTTGGAATCTACCTTCAATTTTTTAGTTTAGGACAAAAAATGAAGTGTTCTGAAAAACAATTTTTTTCAAACTAGGTAAGAAAAATCATCAAAAAATAAAAGTGCCCAGATTTCAAATTTGCCAAAGACCCAGTTGAGATCTTGGCATTTCTACATGAAATCTACCCTTAAATTTTATTTTTATCAAGAGGGTAATGAGAAAAACATAAAAAAAAATTGTTCTTTACAAATTGGGCAAAGGAGAAAAATATGAAAGAGCCCATAAATCAGATTTTTCCCATCAACCCATTTCATGTTTTCTAGAAATGTACAAAAATCAGCCATACAAAATACTGCAGAGAAACAATTTGAATTCAAAACAACCATCATTCAACCCCAAACGATACAAAAAAAAAAGAAATAGAGGAGTTCCTCCAATTTTCATGAGATAGAAATAACCCAGATCAAAAAGAAAAAATACCAGCCATACAACAATAAAAAATAACAGAAAATTACCTCAATTTTCATGAAAATAGAAATAGAGAATTGCTCAATGAAGAAGACATGACCAAGCTCAAAAAATAGACAACAAACAAGAACTGGCACGCTGATTTCAACAATTTACTACCCACAAATTCTTCTCAGAATTTTTTTTCACAATCTCCCCAACTCAGTCACCCAAATCATGGGGTTTCCTCCTCCATGCAAAATATAAAATTTTCTTTTTCTCCCCAAAAATAATGATCCCTTAAACAAAACTCCCTTTCCTTTTATATTTTCCCCAAAACCATAAAAAAAGAAATAAAGCATTTGAAAAAATTAGCTATTAAATCTCCCCCAAAAGGAACAATTAATTAAAGTCACAAAATGCAACATTAAAATACACATGGCTCCCCTGAAAGGATTAGTAAATATTTAAATAAAATATTTAAAATCTCAAGAAAATAACAATTCAAATCCGCAAATAATTAACCACTATAAAATACCATATTTAAAACACGTGAAGATGCTAATGGAACCACATCAAAACACCGACAATCCAAATTAAATATATATATATATAATCACATGAAAGATTAATGAAAACCAAGACCAAATACCTCAATGAAACAAGCTGGAAAGTCATTTATTGTAGAAGGGTGCTTCGGACGTTACCGTTAGGTAACCAAATGGAAGACAACAACACAAAAACACTTCCCTAATAGGGTATAGTGGGTTAGGGTAGGTGACATTTGGCCTGTGACTACCTCTAGTAACCACCATCGGGGAATGAGAGTACACTCAAGCCTATGAATTTAGGTGGATTCGATACTCAGTACTTGTATCACTCTAATCAAACATTACAGTACATTTGCATGAATCATATATCATATGTCTAAAACAACAACAACCATCAGGAAAAAGAGTCATGATATCATAAGCCTCTCGGTTACGAGTGTTATGACATCATCCTTTTCCTATCCATAATCATACATAAGCAAAGACAATGATATATACATAAAAATATAAGCATGTAATCCAACATAATATCTAAACATGTAAGCATGAAATCCAACATAAAAAATAATCATGTCAACAACATAACAACATATAAACATATAAGAATGTAAACATGTAATCTAGCATAATAGTCACGGAATTACACCTCTCAGGTGTCAATACAAAATAATGAAGGGATGAATAGTGTAAATACAAAATATATAGTTATCAAAATCCATCAAGGAAAGACCACAACAAAATACAAACATGGGGGTTGTTACATCCTTCCCCCCTAGGGCCAGGCTTACTCCTCACCCTGGAAAGAGATACGGATAAAGGTATTTCATCCTTGCCACATCTTCCCAAGATGCTGAGGACTCACCATCAGGATCCTACTGGACCCTTACTTGCTCTATGTCCTGACCCCTGAGGGTCAACCTCCCATATTGCAGGATTTGTACGGGCTCCAAGGAAAGCTGCCCATCCACCTCAACTTGCAAAGTAGTCCAATCAAGAACATGGGTCATATCAGGAATATTTTGTTTGAGAACATAAACATGGAAAACATCATGGATGCACAATAGACTCGGTGGCAATGCAAGGTGATAGGAGACTAGAATAATCCTCTCAAGGATTTCAAAAGGTCCAACAAAATGAGGTGCCAACTTTGAGCCTTTCCCATAATGGATGGGGCTCTTCCGCAGACGAACTCTCAGAAACACACGGTTACCCATTAAGAAGTGGTAGTCCAACCTATGGGCATCGTCATACTTCCACTACCGATCTTGAGCTATAGCCAACTGCTCTCTAATCCACACTACCTACTGCTCCATATCTTGAAGCATCTCTGAACCCAAAAGAACTCAATCCTCTAAGTGATCCCAACTCAATGATGTTTGGCATGGCCTACCATGCAAGGCCTGGAAGGGGGACATACCAAGAGAACTGTGGTACCCATTATTATAAGAAAACTCAACCAAGTACAAGTAGTCATCCCATTGAGATTGTTGATCCATAATGTACATCTGAAGCATATCCTCTAAAACTTGATTAACCCGTTCCGTTTGTCTATCAATCTCAAGATGGTATGCAGAGCTGAAATTAAGCTGAGCTCCCAAAGCATGCTGAAGAGAAGTCCACAAAGTTGAAGTGAACATTGGATCATGATCGGAAATGATCCTTCGAGGAATACCATGCAAACACTCAATATCCTCCATAAACACTCAAGCTACAGACGCTGCAGTGTATGAAGACCTTATGGGTGAGAAGTGTGCCACCTTGGACAACTTGTCCACTATAACCATAATAGCATCATGATGATGCAAAGACATAGGTAGCCCCATTATAAAATTAAGAGATATCATATCCCACTTCCATCCAGGGATGGAATGAGGCTGCAACAGTCCTACTGGGTGCTAATGTTTTACCTTCACCCGCTAGCACTCAAGACATTGAGCCAAAAAATCAGCAATATCATGCCGCAACCCTACCCAATGATACAACTTTTGAAGGTCAGTATGCATCTTCGTGACACCCGAATGAGTTGAATAGGGTGCACGACAGGCCTCTAACAAAACCAAGGAACGAATATCGCCAAAATCTAGAACATAAATGCGACCAAGATGCCGCAAGAGTCCATCAGGCTCGAGAGAGAAACCTGCAAACCTGCCCTCAAGGACTCTCCCAGACTCAATTTCTGCTTTCACCTCCTGATACCAAGTATCACTAGGAAGTGACTCCAAAATATGGCTCCACAAATCCACTCCAAGGGAAAAAACTGAGATCTCATGTCTCCTACTCAAGGCATCTGCAACAACATTTTCCTTGCCCTGGATAGCGAACCTCAAAGTCATACTCATAGAGGAACTCCATCCAATGATGTTGTCGAGCATTCAGATTCGGCTGAGTGAAGATATACTACAAACTGTGATGATCACTATGCAATTCAAACCGATGTCCCAACAGAAAATTCCTTCAATGCACAAGTGCATGGATGACAACCGCTAACTCCAAATCATGGGTGGAGTAGTTCAACTCATGATCCTTGAGCTTATGGGACTCATATGCAATCACTCATCCCTCTTGCATAAGAATTTCCCCCACACCCTCCAACGAAGCATCAGTGCACACTATGAAATCACCTGTAGGATTTGGCACTACAAGGATAGGTGCACTAGTCAACTGCTCCTTAAGGGCCTGAAAAGTTGACTCACACTGATCTGATCACACAAACTTATTTCCTTTCCACTGAAGAGAGGTGATGGGATGGGCTACCCGAGAGAAATCTCTCACAAATCAGTGATAGTAACCCATCAATCCAATGAAAATGCGAACCTCAACCACATTTGTTAGTGGTAGCCAATCCACAATGGCCAGAATCTTAGAAGGATCCACTGCGATACCCTCTCCCGAGATGATATGGCCCAAATATCTCACCTCAGTCTGGAAGAACTCACACTTGGCCAAATTGTCGAACAACTAATTATCTCGCAAGCACAACACTTGCCGCAAATGGCCTTCATGCTCCTCCATAGTCCTTGAATAAATAAAAATATCATCAAGGAACATGAGAACAAATTGATCAAGATAGGTGTGAAACACCCCATTCATCAAACTCATGAAAATTGATGGAGCATTGGTCAATGTGAAAGGGAAAACCGTGAACTCATAATGCCCATAGCGTGTACGAAATGCCATCTGATGAATGTCTACCTCATGAATGCGAAGTTGATGGTATCCTGACTTCAAATCTATCTTGGAGAACACCTTGGCTCCCCTCATTTGATCAAACAAATCATCTATCTGCTGCAATGGGTAACGATTCTTCATTGTCACTTTGTTCAACTGGTGATAATCAATGTACAAGCGAAGAGATCCATCCTTCTTCTTCATGAAGATGGTAGGTGATCCCCAAGGGGATACACTAGGATGAATGAAACCCTTCTCTAGTAACTTCTCTAACTGCAACCGCAACTCACTCAACTCTTGAGTAGTCATACGATATGGTTCCTGAGAGATAGACTCCGCCCCAGGGATGAGATCAATACGGAAGTCTATGTCACGCTTAGGTGGAATACTTGGAATAGCACTCAGAAAGACATCTAAAAACTTTTGAAGAAGAGGATGGTCGTCAAGAGATACCTCCCGAATCCCACCCTCAACAAGATCACTAACTGAAATAGTGAACATCTGACAACCTTGCCGCATGGCACGCTTCAGCTGCATGTCTGAAATCACACAGAGAGAAATGGGTCTCTAGACCCTGACTAACTCAACACACTTTTGAACATCGTCTACACATCGAACTAACTTACGTTGGCAATTTATACTAGCTTGGTTTGTCTCCAACCAATCCATGCCTAAAAAAATTCCATAGGATCCCAAAGGAAACACACGAAGATCCACTTTGGTAGTGAAGGTGCCCAAATCCAACACACAACCACGAACAAGGGAGTCTACAACCACCTTGGCTCTAGTGGCTAACTCAACCTGCCAACCAACATCATGCCTTGCCACCACGAGTCCACAATGCTCTATGAGAGAAGGAGAAATAAAAGAATTTGAAGCTCTTGAATCAAACAAAATAGATGTGGTAATCCCACATAACGCACCTGAATACTCAACCACGGTGCCCTGATGCTTAGCCTAACGGTTATCCACCACCGCAAAAACTCTATGAGATCTTCTAGCATCACCTATTGTAGGCTCTGAAGTATCCTATCTCTGACTACGTCTAGCTACTAATCTCTGAGGACACTAAATAGCTATATGACCCTGCTGCCCATAGAAAAATAACCACCTTTTCCAAAACCTTGGCTCGAAAATGGTGCACGTGACTGCTAGGTTCCTTCACCCCTAAAAATCTGTTGTGCACTTTGAGAACTCTATGCCAGACCACTCTGCTGCCTACTCCAAGAATGATGACGCAGACGATCCCTAGAAAATGGAGTACCAGGACCCTGTCCACTCTGCTAAGACTAAGAGGACCTATGTCTAAGTCGCTGACCAGATCTAGAAGGTGCAGAATGAGATCTAGATGGTCTATCATCCCAAGACTGTGTACCCCAAGCAACTAATCCAGAAGGAGGGGCACTACCAATTTGAACACCTACCTCACCACCAAAGCCTCTAACCAAATTCTCCTCTATTAACCTCTCCTTCTCCATGGAGATCTCTAAGGTATTTGGTTTAAACACCCAAACACCATCACTAATATGGGAATTCAACCCTCTGATGAAATGTTGCACTAACATCGACTGATCATAAAAAATGCTAGGATGCTACTTAAGCTCAAAGAAGAGATGCTCGTACTGATCTACCATCATATTCAACTGATGAAGTTCATGGAACTCATCAGCACGTCTCTACCAGTAGAAGTCAGAAAGAAATCATGCATGAAACCTCTCTAAGAATAGTCCCCAAGAAACAAAAGCAATGTCTAGGTGAATCTTTTTCTCCTCTACTCTCCACCATGTAGACGCAAAGCCTCTGAGATGTGTAATGGCACAACGAGCTCTAGTATTGCTACTATAAGGATGCATAGCAAAGCATCGATTGAGATTGATCAACCAAGTCTCTGCCTCGGTACCTGTACCAGAACCATCAAAAGTAGGGGGATGGGCTCTAAGGAGATCCCTCATGTGTTCAGCAACAACACTATCTCCATCCACCCCATCCCTCACAGCATCTGCTCTCTAATTACCCATACTACAGGAACACTCCCACTCAATTCTAGCATCCTAACCATCCTTACAAGAAGGGTGAGACTCCTTGTCATGAGATACCTCCTGACGAGGTCCTAAATGATTCACAATCTACTGCAAAAGAGCTAAAGCCTGAGCATCCCCAAGCCCTTTGGCTTGGTTCTCAGCACATTGTTCCTCCTGTTGCTCACCCTAATTACCTTAACTGACATTAAGTCGAGTGCTACGATGAAGAACATAGGCTCTACCTATAACTCTACCTCTAGCTCTACCCCTAGGAGGCATCCTGAAGAAAAAAAAGAACACATCAAAATAGATCATCATAAGGATGACCTATTCACGAAACTACGACATGAAAGCATAACAACAAGACTATAGAACAATATAATAAGCTCACGCTGCACACGCCAAACACAACATAACATAGAAGGCTCAAGTACACTAGAGCTCCCAATGTGTGAACATGGGCTGTGATACCAGATGTAACATCCCACTACGCAACCCCGAAAAGGTAAGAGCCAAATGAGGACAAGATAATTTTTATTTTATATTTATAACATAAAGGATAACTTACACAAAAAGTAGCTTCCAATATAGTATATCAACCACATACATGGCCAAGCATGGTCGGACAAAACCCAAAGGAGATAAATAATCTACCCTCTAGAGAAAATCCAAACAAGAGGAAATAAGATAGCTCCAGGAATTATGCTACGAAACTTACCACTCCAAAACTTTCTGCTTCGGAACCTTCTGCTCCAAAACTTTCTGCTCTAGAACCTTCTGCTCCAGAACTTTCTGCTCTAGAACCTTTTGCTCCAGAACTTTCTGCTCTAGAACTTCCTGCTGAACAACACAAAACAACAAGTTGCATTGCACCAGAACTTTATGAGTAGCAACACAGATTATTAACAACAAGTTGTGTTGCGCTATAAACTTAACTTGATACATGAAGGAACAATGTACAACCATAACTCTAAATTTGCATGAAAATAAGAAAAGAAAGCCATAAAATAATTACCATAGTACACGCGAGTCTGATACCAACATGAGAACCTGTAAGCCAAACATAATCATCACATATCTTCTCATTAAATTTATGATTACTTTCTCTCTCTGAAGAGAGTACAATGTGCATAAAGGAATAAGTATGAATACAATAGCATTGCCACGAATAAAATAAATCATCTGAAAGATAAATACAAAAGAGGGGATGACTCCAACTGGTGCTCCAATAACCTATACACTGGTCCCCAATGGCGGTGGCAACGCCTCCCTACCATGTGGGATCAAGAGGGCACCCCACCATGCTCAGAGATAGTCACAAGGCCCAAACAGAGGTAGCAAGACAAGGGAAAGGAAAGGCCAACACTCACATCAATCAAGGAGAAAATATGGAAGACAATGCTTACAATCCATGTCACAACAAGAAATTCTCATCCAATATCATGACGGGTACTACTCACGACTACTAAGGGCTAGATACGAGAGTGCATATCAGATGGAGTGTCATCATGCATGCTCGAAGGGATAGAACCACATGGAATCAAGTACACCTCTCATAGCAATGAGGAGACTCAATCATGCCCGAATCCACACCCCATTGATAGATAACTCAACACCCCGTAGACAGATGGGCCTTCTTGAGTGCATCCTTAGCGTTTACAAGCGCTCAAGGCCATGCACGAAGAATTATTATCTTATTAGTGTTTTACCCCATTATTTTTAATTTAGTTATTAGTTTCTTAATCTAACTCTGCTACTAGTTCCCCTGGCAGCCACTTGCGGGCCCCAGGCCTGTAGAGAGCCACTCCATATGACCACTCTATTACCTAGACCTAAGCTCATATCGTTTAACCAAATGAGGAATCCAAAAAAACATGGAACAAAAGGAAAAGCCATAATTTTTATCATAGAAACCATTTAAAATAGTGAAGCTAATACTGCTGTAGAAAGACACATTTAATAGCTATAATTCAACATGAAATGAAGGCATAAAAATTACATAAAAATTCAAAGTGTCCGGATTAAAATTCTAAGCCCGACCCAGTTCATATTTTGGTGTTTCAAGTTGGAATCCACCTTCAATTTTTGAGTTTAGGACAAAAAATGAAGTGTTCTTCTAAAAAACATTTTTTTTTCAAGTTAGGCAAGAAAAATCATAAAAAAAATTTAAAGTGCCCAGATTTCAAATTTGGCAAAAACCTAGTTGTGATCTTGGCATTTCTACATGAAATCCACCTTTAAATTTTGTTTTTATCAAGAGGGTAATGAGCAGCACATAAAAACACATTTGTTCTTTACAAATTGGGCAAAGGAGAAAAATATGAAAGAGCCCATAAATCAGATTTTTCCCATCAACCCATTTCATGTTTGCTAGAAATGTACAAAAATCAGCCACACAAAATACTACAGAGCAACAATTTGAATTTAAAGCAACCATCATTCAACCCCAAGCAATACAAAAAAAATAAAAATAGAGGAGTTCCTCCAATTTTCATGAGATAGAAATAACCCAGATCATAAAGAAAAAATACCTGCTATACAACAATGAAGAATAACATAAAATTACCTCAATTTTCCCCAAAACAGAAATGGAGAATTTCTCAATGAAGAAGACACGACCAAGCTCCAAAACTAGACAACAATTAAGAACTTGTGCGTTGATTTCGACAATTTACTACCCTCAAATTCTTCTCAGAAAAACTTTCACAATCTCCCCAACTCAATCGCCCAAATCATGGGGTTTCCTCCATGCAAAACAACAAATTTTCTTTTTCTCCCCAAACATAATGATCCCTTAAAAAAAACTCCCTTTCCTTTTATATTTTCCCCTAAACCATAAAAAAAGAAATAAAGCATTTGATAAAATTAGCTATTAAAGCTCCCCCAAAAGGAACAATTAATTAAAATAACAAAATGCAATATTAAAATACACATGGCTCCCCCAAAAGGATTTGTAAATATTTAAATAAAATATTTAAAATCTCAAGAAAATAACAATTCAAATCCCCAAATAATTAACCACCATAAAATACCATATTTAAAACACATGAAGATGCCAATGGAACCACATCAAAACATCGACAATCCAAATTAAATATATATATAATCACATGAAAGATTAATGAAAACCAAGACCAAATACCTGAATGAGACAAGCTGGAAAGTCACTTATTGTATAAGGGTGCTCCAGACATTACCGTTAGGTAATTGGATGGAAGACAACAACACAGAAACACTTCCCTAAAAGGGTATAGTGGGTTAGGGTAGGGGACATTTGGCCTATGACTACCTCTAGTAACCGCCATTAGGGAATGAGAGTACACTCAAGCCTATGAATTTAGGCGGATTCGATACTCAATACCTGCATCACTCCAATCAAATGTTAAAGTACATGTGCATGAATCATATATCATATATCTAAAGCAACATCAACCATCAAGAAAAAGAGTTGTGATATCATAAGCCTCTCGGTTTCGAGTGTTATGGCATCATCCTTTTCCTATCCATAATCATACCTAAGCCAAGACAATGATATATACATAAAAATATAAGCATGTAATCCATCATAATATCTAACCATGTAAGCGTGACATCCAGTATAAACAATAATCATGTCAACAACATAACATCATATAAACATAGAAGCATGTAAACATGTAATCGAGCATAATAGTCATGGAATTACAACTCTCAGGTGTCAACACAAAATAATGAAGGGACGAATAGTGTAAATACAAAATATATAGTTATCAGATTCCATCAAGGAAAGCC
>VDFB02240321.1:0-16906 GCA_007258455.2 Sequoia sempervirens
CTTGTAAGGTCAATGGGCGAGTGTTGGCATCCAGAGAAGCCGTGCCCATACCTTATTTTCCTACCAACACTAGTAATAGAGCACACCAATGGCTTGCCTTTGTCATCTACCAGTTGAGCAGCAACTCCTAGAATTGCAACCTTCTACTGCATCTAGTGGGCACAAGCCTGGGCTTGTCAACCAAAGAACCTTCCTGAATAGCAGGACCGATCTTTTGTGAGCTCAAATGAACAGACCTCCTTACTGACTTACTCATTTTCTCTTCTCAGAAAAGCACTCAAACTTGATTAGACTCAGCCCACAAAGTGCTCTAACTGCTACAAGAATGACACTATTAGCAGTTAATTCCTCTTGTATTTATTGTGCGAGGTAATGGCAACCTTCATCAATTCTTAGTAAAAATGCATGTGCAAACATGGCAACTTGGCGGTGTATGTAATGTCACCGTTTAACTAGAGTTGCATGAGAATCCAAAGATCACCCTTCATGATTTCCAACAACATCTTCACACAGATTGAGATCTACATACACATCTTCACACAGATTGAGTTTGAAGTCTGTGAGTTGGCGGGGTAAGATCGAGATCTTCTCCCATATCTTTGAATCTGGAAAACCTACACATTGCATGGTTAGTATTTAATGAAAGGCTTTGGCTAAGCCGTCGGTGACATGACCCCTGGAGTTAATGGCTTAGGCTTACGTCACCGGATTAAAATTAAAACCCAACTTTGATTTTAATACTTTATTTCCTCCGCAAGGTTTTATTTCCTAAGTCTCGGTTGGCCCCGTTAAATTCTTATCCCAACCCTAACAAAGAACAAATGATTAAGCTAAGGATTGTATTTGTTGTTATAACTTTAGTTCTAGAGAATTCTTAATTACCAATTTTTATTTGTGCATTTGTATATGAATCCAATTGAATGCCTTTCCATATCATTATGGAAAATTTTATTATTGCAACCCTAACTCTAACACTAATTAAACCTTGACCCTAACCTGATTGAACTCATATTATAACCCTAACTCTAATAGTAATTGAACTGCATCAGAATCCCTAGGTATTGTTGAAACTCTAACCTCTAATTGTATCAAAACCCTAGAGAACTCTAATTGAACCTCCTAACCCTAAAATAATAGACAATAACCCTTACTTAATTGAACCTAACTCCAACTTAGCCCTAATTTAAGACTAACCTTAACCCCGACCTTAATTAAACCCTTATTGAATTATAACCCTAATTGATCCCTAACCTAAATTGAATACTAATTGAACCTTAACCCTAAGTGAATAGAAACCTTAATTAAACTCTAACCATAATCCTATTTGAATTTTGACCCTAATCATAACCATAATTCAACCCTAACCTTAATTGAACCCTAACCCTAAACATGAGTTCAATTAAGTTTAAGGTTCAAATAGGGTTAGACTTTAATTAAAATTAGGTATAGGATTCTATTAGGATTAGGGTTGGGGTTGGGGTAAATATTAAGGTTCTATGATAGAGCTTGGGGTTAGTGTTAGGGTTCAATTGGGGCAAGGGTTAGTATTAGGGTTAGGGTTATGGTTCAATTAGGGTTTCATTAATGTTAGTTTTAGAATCATAGTTATGTTTAGGGTTGGATATAAAATTAGAGTTAGGTTTGAAGTTAATTAGTGTTAGTTTTAGGGGTGGGGTTATGGTTAGACTTATAATTAATGTTAGTATTGGGATTAGATTCTATCACTTTAATAAAAATAATCTTCTATAAATTCATTCAATTTTTTTTTGAAATTATATAATTTAAAATATTTTCAAATTTACCTATGTTGATATATGATAGATATAGCAAATCTAAACTCTATACCATTTATAGTTAACTTGACATTGTGTACAAAAAGGTTTAAGTTATGAATGTTATAATATAAAAAAAAATGTGTTTTCAATGTTTATTTGTCAGTTTAAAAGATGTGCCAATAATGTTGCAATCACTAATGATTAATTTTTTCTTGATGGTTAAAATAGATTGGAAAATCTAAATTTATTCATAATAAGTAAATTTATCATTGATTTTTTCTTGATAAGTAATCAATATTTCATAAATTTATCTATAATTTTATTTAATTTTTCTCTTAATTATATTAAATTATATTTTATTAAATTGTTAAAAATTTAAGTTGCTTATAAATAATTTTTATGTGTTTTTAGTAAATTAACTGATATTGTGTATAAAAGGTTTGGTTAGTGAATGTTATAATATAAAAATAAATTTGTTTTCAATGTTTATTTCCATAGTTTGATGTGAGAATACGTTGCATAGTAATGATTAAATTTTCTTGATTGGCTATATGATATTGTGAAATTATTATTCTACTGCTAATTTAATGTTATGAATGCTATGGCATTATAAAGAAAATAATATTTCTAATATATTTTACCGCATCTTTATATTTTATAAAACAAACATCTAAAATAAAAATGTGATTGAAAAAATACAACTTAATGAGGAACATTATTATCAAAGTTAAGTGAAATTATAAAACAAATTTGTAAATTTATTTTGTTTTTCTATAAATATAATTTTTTCATTTGTCACTTCAGTAACAATGCCCACTTCTCCTTTAATGAATGTTTTATTTTGCAAGGGTTGATTTATTGTTGTTTCATGATCTATTTCTTGCGTGATATCATCAAGGCCCGGCCATCCCGATCGGAATTGAAGGATCGCTGAATCACCGTGAGCCTACATGTCCTATCCGGATCAAACTTGCGCCATCGCTAACTAACCGCCATTTGATCTGAGCCGTTCCCCGCCATCCCAAGATGGTGCTTGGGTTGATTGCGAAATCACGGGCGGGTGCCACGTGTCTCATCCGATGAAGCCTAAAGAGTAAAGGAAACACTAGCCAGCTTTAAATGTATTAAGGGGCAGATTACTAAAGTGTTCTCCAGACGCACATGTTCTAAATCGACGGATATGTTATAATCTCATTGGAAAAGCTGCTCAAAGGTTAACGACATGGCTGGCGACTGTGTTAAAGGAAATCCAGATCATTAATGTCAGATCGCTAATTTCACCCATCGTAGTTTCGTGGATTGTGATATCGCTGCAAACCGCCACGCGGACTTCAGAGGTAAGGTGGGCCCCTTATCGCCATGTTGGCAATTGTGTCAACTTGTTTTGAAGGTGGTCGTCGATGATTTTATTTTGTAGAGGGTTGAATTAGTGTTGTCATTGATCTATTTCCTATAGATCAATGGTGTCTGCCATCCCACGATCAAGAATTATAGGATCGTGATATCACGGGCGCTTGCCACGTGTCTCATCTGATGAGGTCTAAAGAGTGAAGGAAGCACTAGCCGGTTCTAAATGTGTTAAGGGGCGGATTACTAAAGTGCTTGTGAGATGCACATGCTTTATTTCAACGCAGATGTTATAATTTTGAGGGAAAAGCTGCTCAACAGTTAACGAAAAGGACGGCGACCATTTTTGAAGGAGCAGGATCTCTGATGAGAAGGATCAACGGTTGCCTGCCATCCTACGATGGTAAATCGAGGGATTGCGGTATCACGGGCAACCGCCACGTGGTTTTCATTTGCGGCTTATGGAATGGTGGGCCCCTTATTTCCGTGTTGGTGATTATGTCAGCCTGTTTTGAAGGTGGTCATCGATGATTTGATCAAACTGGAGGATCAACGATTCAAATTTAAATCTATATCAAATGTGGTTGGAGTTGTTTGTGTAGTCCACGAGTGAGCTTTAATGGCGGATGAGACATCTATTGGCAAGATTTGATCGACATAAAATCAATTTACTTACTTCATTTGTATCACAAGGCATCCAAGTATTTCGTAAAAAATAGTTTCAGAGCCAAAGGTGAAATTGTGAGCAGCTGCGGCCAAAAATTGGAGTTTGTGCGAAAAAAGCTATGAGTTTATTTTCTTTGTTTCCCAGTCATTCTGCACCTTAATTTGGGAAGGGGGGTCTACTATGCCTGTCACTAAGCTCATTAAAATCTTTTGTTGGGGCTATAGTTTAATCATAAATTGTGAGGAATTGCGGTATTTTTACTCTATAATTTCCTATCTCTGCTTAGTCATAGCCACTTGAAGTGTAACATTATAGTGAAGCCCTAGTTTGTTTAAAATGGTGCCAACCAAGCAGCACTCTGGCCACATTGAGTATTTGAAAAGAAACTTGTACAATGATTTCCTAGATCAATTTCCGTTGTCAACAAATGATAGAAGGAAGGGTGTAGTGTTATTGCAAGGGAAAATCCTAGGGGAGGGGTTGGTGTATAATAGTTCCAACATTGTTGATGCTAGGGTTCCACTCACTGGCTTAGAGATGTTCAGATTATGGTATGGACAGAGGAATTTTCCTCACCCTTTCTCAAATGGATGGATGTATGACATGGGTAAGCTGGTTGTACCAAATGTGTTCCCTGATGTGGACTTACTTAGGGCAATGGCCATGAGATATGACCCCATCACATGGGTAATTAGAGATAATGATGGAGGGGTTGTATTAGAAATTAACAGAGATGTTATCCAACAGACTTTTGATTTGAGTGAGCCGAGTGATGACTTGGTTCCTATTAATTTTGAGGAAATGAAGCAAGAGTACACAAAACTGAAATCTCTTTTTAGGGTTAAGTTGCTTCCACCTCATCTAGTTAAGGCAGGAGGTTCACAATTTCACATCAGCCCTAGTGACCAGGAACCCTTCAGATTGAATTGTTTTGCAAAGCCTTTCCTGGCTACTTTCTATTCACTATGTCAGATTTTGGGTTTCAGTCCTAGTGCAGTAATGCCAATTGCATACATGTTCATGGGGGTGCAAATACAACACCCTAACTTCTCTGTAACATATGACTTTGCTTCTTTTTTGGTGGAGAGGATAGATGAAGGGTTGTCGAAGCTGCAAAAAGGTGATACTGGTACTCAATTCTTTTGGTATTCCATGTTGATGCATATGTTCATGTTTAGGAATGTTGATTTCTTTGCTGAGAAGATGAACTTAAGGCAATCAGTTGATGGAGAAAGATTTCCAGTACAGATATGGGCTGCAGATCTGTCCTGTAATAAGGAAAACACCAATTATGTGTAATTTAATAATTGTTTTGCTTCAAGATTAAGGGCTAGATTGATGGTAAATGTACCTAGGATCCCTGAGGAAGTGCATGATTTCCTTAGGCCAAAGGAGAGGAAACCAGAATTGAGGGTTTTACATAACTGGAGTGACATTATCCCATATCCAGTCAGCACTATCCTGAGAATATATGGATTTCAAGGAACCCCTCACATACTGCCATACAATGTGCCACCAAGACTAGGGTTTGCAGAAGTTATGTGGCAGATGGGTTGTATTCATGAAGACAACCTTACTGGAAAGGGGAAGGGAACATTATTCCCTGATTATACAGTAGTGTCTGACTTTACATTTTCAAAGGGAGGTTGGACCATTTTGATAAATTCTTTGTTGATTACCATTTGAGATTTGGTCCAAGGCGACAACATGATCCTGAAGGTTTCTTTGCTCTTTTCAGACAAAGAATAAAAGGTGGAAATTTTGCACATGAGTTCAATTTCCCTGAGGACCTGATCATAAATGAATTTGATTTAAATAAGCAGGAATTGAACAAGGAGAAATGGATAGCTTATAGTAAGCTACTAGATATTGTGCATGAAATGGATCCGAATTATGATCCACTGATGGAATTCACTCCATACCATAAGAAAATTGATTTTATGATGAAAAACCTCAAGGATATTATGGACACCTTGACAACCAAAAGGATAAATTTAAGGCTAAGTCTGGATATGCAAGGACAAAGTGATAGGCCAATTGAAACAAGGTCAGTATATCAGCCTACATAAAGGCAGCCCATCTATAGGAGGAAAAGGGATACTAGCAACGATGAGGAAGAAGTAGACAGAAAGGGGAAGCAAATAATGAAGGCGCCTCCACAACTAGGTCCAAAATTCAAAGTACCCGGGGCAGTCAAGATCATTGAATTACAGTCTTCACCAGAGTGCAGTCCCCCATCACCATAATCTGAGCCACGTCCTAAGAGGCAAAGAACTGATCACCCACTTGAGGATCTGACAGATGAAATTATTGTTACTGATCAGGACATGCAGGTTGGTATGCCTTCCCCTCCTAGGTCAACTGAATTGGTTCTATCTGATTTGGATATGAAGGGTAAGAGTGTGCAGGATGCAAGAATGAAGGCTTGCAAGGAGTTCTTAGATGACAATGCATTTGTAAAGACTCTTGAATTCTTGCAATTGGCATGGAGGACGAAATTTGAGGAATATCAAAATAAATGCAAGGAGAGAAGAGAACTAAGGCCTAACAGGTCAGATCAGGAGAATGATGAAGAAGTAAAAGTTGAACTAATGGAAGAGTTCAAAAACATCACTCCTGAAGAAAGGAGACGACTTGTGAATCAGGCTAGTGTTTTGATTTTTCCTGAATGGGACATCGTAGATGCAGTGGCTTTCAATGCCATTATGAAGTCCAAGAATCCTTTTCAGGATTCTGAAGAAGTTAAGGCAGCATTGCAAAGCTCTGCCTTCAGTGAAGAATATGAGACCTTAGCAATTTGGGCATTGGCTCCACAAGGAAGAAAGCCAGACATTGTTGATATTAATCCAAATTTCAAAGGAGGATTAATAATAAAGAGGGCTTCAAAGACTTCAACCACCGAAGCCACTAATTTAACTATGAATGTGGCCAAGTTGGCCCAAAAGACTGCTGAAAGGGAGGAGGTTGAAAGAAAGAGCCTAATGGAGAAGTATAACATTTTAATTGAAGAATATAGTAAAATGTAACAGAGGAATGTGTTATGCCTTGCATAACCACCCCACTTTGATTTGGATCAAAACGGGTCCCCCCTTTCTTTTCCTTTCTTTGCCTTTGGTTGTTTGATTTTCTTTTGGGGGTTCTTCGAGTTTTCTCCTGAGTTCGGGATTTTCCATCCCATTCGGATTTTCTCGGCTCTCACTCAAACTTCGGCTGAGTGTTTGTTGTTCGAGGATTTTTGATCTTCGTGGAATTCCGCGTGGACTGGATTTTCGCGGATGTCCTTCTCTTCCGGATTTTACCGAAATCCATTATTCCTTGTTTGTCTTTGGGTTTTCTCCTGATTTCGGGATTTTCCTCCTGGTCCAGATTTTCACAGATTTCCTCCTTGTCCGGATTTTCGCGGATTTCCTCCCCGTCCGGATTTTCGCGGTTTTCTGTCTCCTCCGGATTTTCCCGAAGTCCATCGTCCCCTGTTCTTTCTAGGTTTTCCAGAATGTCACCTTCTTCACAGAAATTCGTCTTGCGTGGATTTCCCCGGAATCTGAAGAAATGTGAAGAAATATAGAGTAGTAAGGCTAGTTAATAAATGATGATGCATTTTATGAATAATTGATGCTATTTTGAGATCTCACATGTTGTTCCTTGTTTGATAATAATCGGATTAAGCTTCTAGTGGGTGTTTTCATGTTTTTCCGCTGGAATCCGCCTGACTCAGAATTCTCTGAAATTCCTCCCTGGCTTGGATTCTGCGGGTCGACCTGAAACCCAAACTTGTTGGTATGATCATTTTGTTTGAGAATTTAACTACACCTTACTAATGTGGGATTCATTTCAATGACGATTTTGATTATTTAACTTCTATCTATATGATCTTTACTGTGGTTTTCTTTGTTGAGTGCAGGATTAAATTGTGCCAGAATGATATTTTCCAAGGGAGCTCAGTTGAAGGGAATTCTTCTGTCTAGTTGGTCATGAAAATTAGCTAAGGTAAAAGTCAGCAAGACTTTTCTTGACTCTTACCGACTGGTGGTTCAACTCTGACTATTTGAAATCCCAAGGAATTAAAATACTCCCCATTGTGCATCTTATCGGCATAAGATTATCACGGTCTCCCTGACTCATGGTTCGTTTAGTTCAAATTTGTGTTTCTGTTGCCTATCGGCAAGACCACAGAGATGTCACAGCGATCAAGAATCATATGCAAGATTTGTCGGCAAGACAGGGGTCATCGTCCTAGCGACATGAATTTCCTATCGGCATGAGGGGTTTCCTTCGGATAGAAGTCTCAGCGAGATCTTCGAGTCTCACCGACAGGCGGCAAAAGGCATACACTGTCGGTGCAATGTTCTCTCTTCGCTGAGATGTCTCGGTGAATCCCTAAAGTCTCACCGACTACCACCACCAGCGGACACTTCGGCAGGAGTCATCTTCATCGGCATATGGTCTTGGCAAAGTCTCCATGTCTCGCCAACCGCTATCAAGAGGATTCCTATATTGGCATAAGGTGTTATCCCCGCCAAGATGTTTCGGCGAGTTCACAAAGTCTCACCAACTAAGCAAAGGAGGTCTGGCCGACATTCAGGAGTCTCGCCGATAACAAGAATGGGCTCGGTAAGAGAAGAGAAATTTGGGGTAATGTCTCCCCAACTCTGATAAGTCCAGAACAGAAAGGAAGCCGAGGAGAGGAGAAAGTTCTGACTCAGAGGGACATCTATGGCGACCACTGACAGAGGCAGATCAATATTAATGCAGATATTCTGGAGCATTCAAGGTGACTCTGCGAGGGATTTTAAAGGTGGACACGAAGATGCTAGAGTTAATTTTGCAGTTGTCAAAAGATCTAAAAAGACTTCTCCTACGAGTAGGAATCCTTCATCAGCATGGACAGCAAGGATTCACATTGAATGCAGTTTTGACTTTCCTCAGAAAGATCTGAGAGCCGACTCTCCTGGATGCAGATATTTTGTAAACCCTAGCACAGGGGACAGCGCATTCTTGGGTACACACTCCGTATAAATGGCATTATTGCCTCTTTGTAAAGGTTAGACAGTAAGGGATTAGAACTTCTAGATTTAGATAACTTTTAGATGGAGAACCATTTAGAGTTAGAACTGTTAGGAGTTGGTCAGTTAGCAGAAGGAGATAGAATTGCATCTTGATTCTCAGTAATGAGAGCTTTTTTGTCTCGTTTGTTAGTAGTAAGATTTCAGTATAGATTGTAATGTATTTTCTGAGTTCTCTTAGTGTAGTTGGAAACAATCCAGAGCCTCAGATTCTCTATACACTGGTGATTGTGCCAGCTTTGTAAATATTGTTTATTTGTTTTAATAATAGTAGAAGCAATCAGAGTTTAATCTACTTCATGTTGTCTTCTTGAATGATATTTGTCTTAAATTGATCATTTGATTTGTGAAGTCTTCAAGGAAAGAAATATTATTTTGTGTTTTATTTAAATGGTAATTAAAAATCTATTATGCGAATTAGCACTATGAATGAAGGAGGTTGTGTGTCAATCACAAGTTTACTTTGTTCTGCAGTTTTGGTTTACAAATTCCTTGAAGTTAACAAGTCTGGTTAAGGTTGGATGAACTATTGTTCTTTTCTATTTCAAAACCCTGATCTATCTTTTGTTGTTTCTTTAAAAACCCCAATTAAAGTAGGTTTCATTTCATGCTTGATCTTAGAACAATCCAGAAGCTCAAGACCAGCAGGCCCCTTGAATATTACTGTTGCATTGACCACTGAGTAACATCAGCACAATTGAGACCCAACTACAAAGACCTTGGGAGCTAAGGCATCCATGTGTTGCCTTTCTCTTTCAGGAGAAGCAAAATAGCAATATTTTATTTGCATTGTTGTGGTGCCAAAACTGCCATCAACAAAATGTTGAGCTACAAACTAAAGTGGAAAGGTTCAAGTATAGACATATTGGGGAAACATCTAGTGCTCCAGGAACCAGCACATTACCTCCCATAGTAGGGTCAATGCCTCCTGCTTCTCCAAATGTTTCTACACCAGGGTCTCCTATTCAAAATCCTGCTCTCACCCCTCCTCTAGAACAAATTGATGAAGAAACAGAGTGCTCTGTTGATCCAACAAAGAGGCAGTTCATACAGAAAATTGATGAATTACAGACATCATTAAGGGTAAAAGAGGAGGGTTTTCTTTCAAAAGAAAAAGAAATTGTTACTACTGTTTTGGAGCATTTAAATGAAAAGGTAGATAATAAATTTCCCTCTATACATTCTTTGTATTCTTTGCTATTTGAAGCAATAAAGAATATTGATAGGGATCAGGGGATAGTGATTCCAATAATTGAAAATTGGATCCCTAGGGAAAATGATCTAGATATTATGAATAAAGCCTCAAGGTTTGATGTAAATAACATGCCCCAATCATTGAAGCCTACTTATATATTAGTGAAATCATTGCAAGGTTTTCAGACCTTACCAGATGATTTAAGTAGGAAGATTAGGGAGTTGGTAAATAATTTCAAAGATTGGGGTAACACACTGTTACCTAATATAATTGATGAGAAGGGGGAAATCAGAACACTCCAACAATGGCAGGATCAAGCGAGTAAGGTCATAAATAATCAAATTAAAGTAATTTGTGATGACTCAGATTATGATTTGTTGGTGAATTGTATGGATAAGATTATTGGTACCGACTCATTTTTGGAATATTTTGAATGAGATGCTAATCAGGTAGCGTAATGTATATGCCTTATAGTACAAAGGTAAGTGAGGTGATTAATTTTGACTGGCCAACTGATGAAGAATACCAGAGGTGGGTGGCTAAGTATTTGAATGATGATGAGTAAAAAGAGTGGGTTACCGACAGGTGGCAAATCAGATGCTGCAGTTACAACTATTCCATTTTTTTGTTGATGGCTTTCTTGGCGTGGGTTTTGCATGGTTTTTTGTTATTGCATCAACCTTCCTCCGCCGACATGATGAACGAGAATATGCGCCAGGATGATTGTAGTTGTAACAATTTTTGGAATATCATTAGGTGCTCTAATCGGCTAGTGACGTGTGTACTTTCTAGTCCGAAGCTTGTTTGCTCCTTCATTTTTCTATAAGAAGGATTTCAAGGCCAGAACTACGAGTTAGCAAGTTAGATAATTTTGATTGAGTCTAGGCGAAGTTGCAGAGCTAATTGTAAAGATCAATGGTTTTAGAGAGAAATGCAATTTAGGTTCTGAGTCACTCTGTGATAGGTTTTAAGTTCATGAGGATTTAATGTTGCATAACAGTATTAGCATTTGAATCGAAATGATAATTTCAAGCTCGTCTCTCTCCATTATATGTGCATATCTGAACTTTGAATAAAATAACTAAGGGTTGTTTCATTCAGCTCACTGTTGTAGTGTGTATGATTCTATTTAAGCTTTAATTCAAGGAATTAATAAAATACTTGAATGGGATTATAAGCAGATATGTTATGCATATCTGATGGTTTTAGAGAAATGCAATTTAGGTTTTGAGTCATTATGTAAAAGGTTTTGAGTTCATAGAGATTTAATGTTGTATAACAGTACTAGCATTTGAGTTGAAATGAAAATTTGAGCTCATGTCTCTCCATTGTACATGCATATCTGAACTTTGAATGAAATAACTAAGGGTTGTTTTATCCATCTCACTGTTGTGGTGTGTATGATTCTATTTTAGCTTTAATTCAAGGAATTAATCAAAATGCTTGAATGGGATTATAGGCGGATATGTGTTGTATAAGGATTTGATAAGTAGTCATGGGTTAGAATGCATACTGATGAAATTGTAATGCAATATTGTCAGGGATCTTATATGTGATGTATTAAATCTTTATAAACCTCTAGATGCTTATGAATTTGACTCTTGAATGGATATATGACGATCTAAGTTGTAATTATTAGTGTAGTTCAGATTTGTTTGTCTTTGCCTAGAGCTTGCTACAAATTGCAAATCATTGACTATCTTATACAATGGATTGTGTTTAGTTATCTCACGCTCCAAATAGTTGATATTGTCTATGAACAGCCAATTCTAGTTAATATTATCTTATCGTGTTGAGCTATTAAGTGAGATCATCTACTATTGTTAATGTTGTTTATAATAATGGTACAGAGGTTGTAAACACATTAATGGATCACCCTCCCGGGTCTTGCAGAGCCCGAAGTGTAGGAGGATTTTAAAGTCCTCGTTAGTTGGTCTAGGTCCTTCGAGCTGCCTTCGATTGGAATTGGCAATTCCATAGGTATATTAGAAGACAAACTTGGTTACATTGTAAAAAGAATCAACATACACGTCAACCACTGAACAACCACCTCTACAACTGACTTTTTAATCTTTTATGATCACATGAAAAGTAAAACACACTAATTTCAAAGTTGTTAACATCACTATTGAAATGTTTTAATTTTTTGACCTTTCAAACATTAAAAAGTACATCATTAAATTAATTATGTAATGGCATAAAAATTTAAAAACATCATGAATTAATTATGTAACCACATAAGTCAAATATAATTATATCAAGAAATTAATATCAAATAGATAATATAATCGCATAACTTATACATTTCAATGTCATTGATCTTCTTCTTCATCCAACTCTTTGTTGTATCATCCGATCAGATTCGACATTGTAAGGATTGGTCATATCATCATCATCGCATCGATATCAGGTTTCAATAATGTCATTATCTACCCGGATGTCATCTTCATGAACATTAACTCCTACATCATCATCATCTAGTTCCTCTCTTCGACATCTTCATAGGGGACATCATCAACTAACGTGATCCTGATCATCATCTACATCATCTTCTAGTTCTTCGGTATCTTCTTCTTCCACCACATTATATACTTTACCGGCCTTCCTCTTGGATCATGTCTAACAACAAATGACCAACACGGTTTACCTAGAACCTACGTGTAAAATACCTGCTCACATTGGCTTGGAAGAACATAGGGCTCATTTCCTTCATTTCGATCAACCTTGTATTAACCATGGTAAATCCATTATCATGTTCAATAGCAGTTCTCGAGGGATCATTTTCATTCGGTCGTAGCCTATACCATGAATGCGACGAACAAAGTCATCTGAAGGACTTAAAGTCCACTCAAATTATATCAGTAAAATCCCATAGTATCGATTTTGAGACTTACGGATGGCAATGTAAGCTTCTAAATGAAACATTAGTCATCTAAAAGACTGCAGTTATCCCAGAATCACAAGTTTTCTTCGTGTCATCCAAATTTTGGATTCAAAATTTATGACCATTGCACCACATAGCCTTGTGGTGTTTTACCTGCAATATGTAAAACATGTAAAAATTATTGCAATATAAGTCGGTTGATAAAACATATTTATTCTTGGCGAGATGTATGCAAAGAAAAAGATCTCAACATATATATACATCAATATAATTGAAAATAATTAAATAATATGGGTGATTAATATATTTATATGTACCTTTTTATCTCTTAAACCATCTGCTAAATCAATTTCCCTTTGTGTAACATTGGAATCTCCATTACGATGAGCTTCTTTAACCAATGAAGTCACACCTTCCCATGTTAATGCACGACCAGATTGTTGACATCATTCAATTCATACCGTCATCCAATCAAGATTGTTTGCGACGTACAAATGTAGTGCATCCCACTCTCGACCAACTGTACCAAAATAAATTGAAATTCACAAACGACGTATAATTAGTTAAAAACCACAGTACACGACCTTAATTTATAATTGATGTATATTGAGGATTAAAAATTAAATAAGTACAATATACATAAAAACCATATGTAAATGTATTCCAATTAATCTCCATGCCCATCTTATAATTACCTCTCACTTTCCTCAATCTACCTTTCCCCATCAGGTACTCCCCTTCGAATTTGTTAATGGAGTTGGGATCGCAAATACGATCTACATGGATCTTTGCTGCAAACTTAGGAAGATATTCAGTAATGTACACCATGGTCCGGTATACCATATATCCCTCCACCATAGAACCCTCAGGATGTGCTCTTTGTCTAACCAAAGCCTTCAAAAATTTCAAGTGCCTCTCAACCATCCACATTGACCTTGTGTGTACAGGTCCACACAATTCAATCTCCTCAACTTGGTGTATGAGGTAGTGTTCTTTTGCATTGAAAAATGTTGAAGGTAGACACTTTTGCATTTCACACATTAGATGAGGAATTTTTCTCTTCCAATAATTTATATCTTCTTAATGGATTCTTTAGATGATAGCCATCTACAAGTGATTCAATGCATGGAAATATAATTACTTGATATTTAACAAAATATATAGTATATTACATACAGTAAAACAAATAGAAATTATAAGATGTATATGCAGATTGAACAAATCACTACTTACCTCATGTATTTTCCAAGATCATATATAACTTGCTTGACATTCTTTGTCCAAAGAGTTATGCAGGAGATAGAGGGTAGAATGTCTTTGCAACAATTATAAAATGATCTTTTCATTATTTTTCCAAAGTAGTAAACAAAATACATTGAAGAAGTACATGCATTATACAAGTGTATATAATATACGGAATAATTACTTTAATGAAGGTATGCCAATCATGTGTTTCATCCTAACCCAAATTCACCTTTCTTTGTTGAGTATATTGTTTATGTTTTATGACCAAATCCTGTGGGAAATCCAATTTTTTGTATGACTTCTTTTATAGCATTGCTTTGCTGCTCTGTTAATAGCCAAGGAAGGTCACTTATATTAATTTGGTCTCCATCGCTATTTAATTGAATGACATTTTTCATTGCATGATTGGCTTCCTGAATGTCACTGCAAATTTTGACAATTTTTTCTTTGTCATACCTTCCATCCAATATTTTCCATAGCGTTTATGTTATATTCTTTCTGATATGCATTGTATCAAACAAATGCACAATTTGTAGCTGCTCATAGTAGGGCAACCTTCTAAATTGTTTGGGATAACTTTTTAGTCCCTGTGGAAACTGGCCATTAATGTCTTGATGACCTTCATGAAGCATATAAGTTAAACAAATTAACGATGACAATCATTGTCAATTACAACATGAGTAAACACAACACAATATAAAAATATAAATTCAAAACATATCATATATGATAGATAAACAATTTGATCTGATGTATAACCTTGACGATTGATTCTATTATATTCCAACTTCCATAGGTGAGGTGACATTCTTAGTGGTTTTGATGTAGTCTCCTCTTTCCCATTGAAAAGATGTTTTTCAGTAGTTCGATACTTATGATTTCTATGGAGGAAGTGCCTATACTCATCAAACACCTGCTTTCCTAAACTTGTTGAACGACAAGATTTCATCTTTGGACCACAAATTGGACATACAAATTTTCCCTTTGTTTGAAGACCTGCAAGATGATATATAATTGGATTAAAATATGTCAATTGTATAAATTATATATAATGAATAGATTATTTTAAAAACATACATGATATCTACTTCATCAAATTAAATATTGTTAAAGTGCAGTTGAACGTTATAACATACCACAAAAATGTGTTAGCTCTAGGGCATCATGAATTATCCATACAAGCATTGCATGGAATTAGAGGTATCTTTGTCCTGTGGTTTGGAGGCGTCATACATAGTGGCCATGCATTCCATAACTTTAGTAACTCTCATGTCGATAAGAGGCTTTCGATATATACATTCATATCTTTAACTTGGTACTTACCTAGTTGAATGAACATAAACATTACATAATTATTATAACCATTTTACTGCAATATATATAAATTAATGTACATGACTATTGAATGAAAAAATATAAGTCATTATGCAACAAATAAGACAAATGAGATGCTATTACGTTAAATAAAATTGATGTAAACAAATACCTGGAATAATCATTGACAACATTGTGTGCTCCCTCTTTATTGACATCCATGGAGGAATGTTATTGCTGATAACAAAAATAGGCCACACTGAGTAAATAGATCTCAGCTCTCCAAATGGATTGACACCATCCGCTCCCAATGAAATCCTGAGATTACGAGGTTCTTCTTTAAAGTGTGGCCATTTTTCCTCCATGCCCATAAATGTAGAACCATCCGTAGGCATTCAAAGAATGTCATCTCCACTTCTATTTCGTGCATGGTAATCCATCAATTATGCTAAACTTTCGCACCTAAATAATCGTTGCATACGTGGAATAATGGGAATATAACGAAGAACCTTGTGAGGCGCCTTTTTTGTTAGTTGATCTGTTCGATATCTACTGATATGACATTCTGTGCATTCTATTGCAAATTCCTGTTGTTTATGATATATAATATGATCATTGGGACATGCATCTATTGCTTGATACTCCATTCCAATATATTTCATAATGGCACCGGTATGGTAGAGGGTACAAAATATTTGATGGTGGTAACAAAATTCGCAAATCAATCTACAACAAAATAATTTGTTTATATAAAGAATATTAATGGTACATATTTCATCAATTTTATTTACTAGTGAACTAACAACAATTAAAATAGATAAAAAGATGACATATACTTGACATGCCTTAACATCCGTGAGGATTGCTATATTTGATAAACCATTCATAAGCTTCAAGTTCAACAACAACAATACAACAAAGATAAGAGTTGTTTGGGAGCCTTCATAAAGGGGCTCGTATGCCTTCTCAAGTACAGGTAAATCATGAACATCATCAAAGTCATCTTGATCATCATGATCAGCTCTGCCACTAAATGTGGCATGGATCAATGTATTTGTACCATCATCTTCAACTATTTTTTCTGGCGCATGATCATCTTCTTCCATGGGATCATTAACTTCATCTTCGATATTCACAGCTCTATGTTCATCCGCTTGCAAAACCGCATTCTCCGGGACGTGATAATCCATATCATCTGCCCTAGGGTGCCCCACCTTTATAATAATGATAGACACAAATAAACCATGATCATGATCAAGTGATTATATATATATATATAATGTTAAAATGATATAAACATTTACAAATTCAATCAATATAAACACATATAATGAACAACTTACCAATGAATGATAATCATGCCCCCCTTCAATGTGACCATGTTGACTACAATGTTTCTCAGCTGTTGTGATTAAA